>PVKH010009261.1:0-18932 GCA_004027955.1 Chaetophractus vellerosus
GGGGGAGATATGTAACAAAAAAAAAAAAGAAAAAAAGAAAAGAAACAATGTATGTAAAATAAATAAATAAAAAATACAAGGCATCAATACAATACCCATTAAAAAAAGAGAATCTGAAGCAAAAATGACAAAAATATTCAAATTGTTAAAGCTGGTTTGTGAGTATCTGTGTAGTATTCATTATTATTTTCTATAATATTATGTTGATGATAGTTCATAATAATTTTTTAAACTTTAAAAGAAATCAAAATTTGATAGTACAATAATTATTATTATGCATATATTTTGATCTTAAATAAATTTGTCTGGAAAGGAGTAATAACTAATAACATGGAAATTTACTTTTGTGATATACCCCTTGAATGTTTTGTGGAGTTTTTTTCCACAACCAATTAACTGTATTGAAATGTATGCAGAACATTTGAAGGAAATATAAAGTAGCTTCTCTCATTACTTGTGCTGAGCCAATAACTCTCCCTCCAAAATTATTTTAAAAATTGACAATTAATATGAAAATACATATTTTCAACAATGCATCTAAGTCCAAAATTAATAGGTATATGCAACATAATCTTCCTTAATAAATGTGAAATAATCTATAAAACCACTTTAATATTCTTAGTGTGAACATGTATCACTCAAATTAAACACTTTCATAATTAGTTGTAATCATATAGCAATAAGAGGCAGTTATTATTATTATTATTATTAAAAATAAACCTTTTATTTTAGCAACTGCTATTGGTATTTGAATTTGGTACTAAGACTGAGTAAGAATTTCCAAATAGCTCTTAATTAAAATAGAGTTAAAAAAGAAGTAATTTCTGGGATTTTAAAGAAACATTTCCATACCTATAATAGTGACTCACATAAGAAGTGAAAATAATTTCATACCCTGTGGCATTAGACTAAATTTTGAATGCCTCCTTGTATCATCAGAGTCTGGATTGGCCAGGTGACTTTGGTAAATAGGACAGGAACAAACTTGACACAAGTGGAGCCTTGACAAGTCCTTCCTTGTTCTCTGACTTTACCATGAGAAAAGCCTGCACCAGTGTGCAGGAGGATGAGAAAAGTGTTGAACAGAGCTGCACCCAGCTGTCCCATCTGAGGCCTCAGACATGCAATAGAGCCCGGCTAAAATCAGCAAAACTATCTAGCTGGCCATGAATTTGTGAGCAAACACATGTTTTTTAATTATTCGAAGAGGTTTGGGGGTGGTTTGATAGGCAGCATTAATGTTACAATAAATCTAGTCCTCAAATTACATAATTTCATTTTCAGAAAATCCTTTGTGATCACTCCAATAACATGTTTTCATATATTATACAACTCATAATATATTTTGTGCATTCATTGTCTATTATCCTCATTCAGAACTAATCAAAAGTATTTGACATTTACAGATACAGGTAACTGTTGCTCAAGGGCAGTTTTAAGTGTACATTTATCAATTAATACACATTATGATTTGACAAAATGGTAAGTGATAAATTACTTCTTTGACTTTTTCCCCTATAGCTAAAGAGAGATCTGCAAGATTTGCCTTTCTTTCCAGCGAGGTAGTCTAGAAAGCTAGAAAAATTAGATAGCATTTCTTAGAGTTGAACAGGATCCTCAAAAATAAGAAATTCTAATTACTTAAATTAAATCTACCTCTTTAAAAATGATCTCTGTTTTGATATAAAAAAGCAAATAAAAAGCAAACAGTTGTTCGCTAGATAAAGGTGAGAAAAAGAAAAAGAAGAGAAGAAAGGAGTGAAGAGGACAAAGGAGGGGAGAGGAGACGCTAGGGGAAGGGAGGAGGGAAGACAAGCAAAGCTAATGACCATCTATGCAATGTTTCACGCACCTTCTGTAAAACAGGCTTCAGGTTCAAGGGATTCTTCAGGTTCAACCTCAGGTTGCTCTCCCTCAGCGGGAGCTCCTATATCAACTGTGCTGCCTTCAGATGAGCTAGTTGCATTTAGCTTCTGAAAATCAATCCCACAGAAAAGCATTTAAAATATTTTCCTTATTCCAAAATCTAAAAATTCATAAGGCATGCTCCCAAGTCCTCTGTATGCATTTCCTTGATCTGTAATTTAAGATAACTTAAAATGTAATGCTAATTGGCTCTGGTAGAGGTGGGGGGTCACAAGATTAGATACAATACCACACATTTTTTTTCTTTAAAAAAAGGCATGAAATTATTTTTTTAAGCCCATTTATAGAGATTGTGAAATAAAATCCTGCAGAAAGCTTACAAATCATACAGTCCTTTGTGGTGTTATTTTTATTAATTATTTTGCAAATGTTAATGATATAGTTTGTTTTATTCTAAAATTGTGACCCAACCAACGAAAGCTGCACAAATGTATTTTCATGTCAAATGCAGAAAAGATGTGATCAAATGCACATAAACAGCAACAGTCTAAATTTATCCACTTTTCATTGACATGAAAATGTATACTACTGGTTGTTATTAAAAATCTTCTATAGTTTTCTAATTCTGAAAAGAGCAGCACATTGTTAGCTTTATAGCGAGAGCTGATATTTTGCATTCTCTTTGGCCAATGCACTCTTTTGTTTCATTGTGCATTTGGAAACTACTTGTTACTCTGGCACTCTTACCTGTCCTGTTAGTACAGGCAGAAATGAATCTTTAGTGGTTGTTGTTTTGTTTTCCTTTAGTTAAATCAAATATCACCAAAAGAAAAATATAATAGAAAGAAATTGCTTTAAATCTTGAAATGCAACAAACTTTGGCCCGGCCAGGTCATTCTTGGGATAAGGATAAATGAAGGGATCCCAGTCTTTAGCCTAGTCTTAAAATCCTGCAGGAATGACGCAGGACCAGGTGTGAGTGCCACACGGAATCAGAGTAGTTTGGGCCACAGCATTCTCAGACCTGTTACAATGTTATTACCATTGATGCATAACATTAGGAAATGGGTGAGCTGTTAGGAGCTACTTTAGAAAGAGGATGAGGTAAGCATATGATTAAAATGCACATTAAAGTATGTTGAACTATAAAATGGATGCTATAGTCAGTACTTGAAACATTCTACTCATAGTTACTAGGGGTTAGATGAATTTTCTCTAGGAAGCTGGTCTGTTTTATGGAAATGATTTTCTTCTTATAAAATGTTTACTTGGCATAGTGGTGCTGATGAAGTAAAAATATTTATATATAATATTCATGAGACTGCAAATGCTTTTGCCTTGTATGATTTACAACACAAGTAATGGAAGTATCAATATTAGATACTTCTGCCTTCTTTGAACAGTTTCAGGATTACTTTTTAATATGTCCAAAATTGTTAAATCAAAGACTATATATTATGAGGTGCTTGAGGGTTGTTGATTTATTTTTCTATTCATCAGATATATTATAATCCTAGACAGATACTCAATCAAAATATTGTCTTTAAAATTTTACTATATTTTGTTCTAAGATGAAATATCAAAGAAGATTTACTACAAATATTCTAATTTTTCAGACATTTCCTAATTTCCTGTTCTTTGCCTTTGGGTTAGACTTTCTTAGATAAGTATAGCTCTATTTTATTTCTATACAATTGATTAAGAAATGACTAAAATTTCCTATCATTCCCATCCATCAAATCCACATGATGCTCTTATATGGTAGGGACCTGAAAATACCTGACATAGATCAACAGAAAAACTGAAGCTTAGTCAACTCTGATGAACTACAGACAGCCCACAAGAAGAAATGAAAAACATAACTTTTAGGGAAAAGGATCCCACTGCAAACACAGAATGGGGGAAACTGAGGGTGGGGAAAATGAGGCTCCGTTTTCAGGGTGCTCCACACTCTGAGGCTGGCATTGGAGAACGACTGTTTCAGAGCCTAGGTCAGTGCTGGGTACATCAGAGGTACTCAATAAATGTTATTTTAAAAACGAATGAAAAAATAAAGTACTTCATAACAGAATGAAGGCCAGCCCTTGACAGTGATTGGGAGAAGTCACCAGACAATATATTCCAGAGACTCTTGGTTCAAAATATTCAGAAGGTTGCAGATGATCCCTGTAGTAGCAGCTATGACTCCTACAGCCAAGTAGGTGGATTGCTAAGACTTTGAATGAATTTAAGAAGACCTGTGTCACCATCATCGTTTCCTTCTTCACTGTCAATCTTTTGCAAAAATCAACCTTCCTTTCTTTCACAAAGCCTCTGCAAAAAATTTGAACTTCTAATTTTCCCATCCTATCATCACCCCACAATATACACGTCAGGCTGTTCGTAATTCTCATCACATATTTTGACCTTCAATAAAGTATGGGTTTGTGTGGTCAAATTGTTTCAGTCACATGAATTCCGGTCTCCCTAATATGCTTATAAATTCTTTGGAGGCAGAGACTGCAAATTCTAGGCTCTATGAATAATATAACATAGTTCAATACTAGGAACAGTCTCTAAATTCCCAACATGTTTTCAAGTAACATTAAATATTGAATGAATGAATGAATGAATAGGCAAATAGTTTGTTTTTAATGGATTTCTCAAATGTAACAAGTCACCTACTGGTTTGACCCAAGATTAAAATTGGAGAATGTCACTAGAGTTTGTCATGCTTGGCTAAAATTGAGAAAGAATCATGTAAGTGTCTTTTTAAAATTGTTTTTCAAGTCTTATCTCTGGAAACACTAATTATAAAATGCATTCCTGTATTTTCTCTTATTTAAATCATATTAAAAATAGGAAAATGAACATTGTTGACTTTTACTTAGTACAATGTCTTACTATTAATGTAGAATTAATAGATACCATTTAAAGGTCAGGCTATTACTTTTTCAAAAATGTAGAATAAAAGTGTTTTGTTTATCTGGAATATGTATCTCACTAGACTTAACTTTTTGAAGCAAAGATCATATATTCCTAGCATCTATCACCAATGTTTGTGTTTAATAATGTTTATTCAGTAAATGAATGGATGACTGATGCATGGGTTCTTCAATTTTACCATTAGCTACTTCTAATACCTGTTATCTGCTACAATCAAGGGAACACGAACAATATTCTCTCTTAGGAGCAGAGTAACACAAATCCTTCAAGATTCTGAGCTATATAAGCAATAACCAACAACTCTGAAAATCAGGAGTGGGATGCTTCAAAACCAGGGCCCTAATTATCTGGATCTCAGATGAGTCTATGAAGTAAACTGTAGTTTAACTCTAGAGGCAGGACAACTATTACTGAATAATTTTGACAGTGTTTTCCCCCCTTCCATCCTGTGTATAGGCATCTATAGGCCTAGTGGAAATGGGACCTCTTTAAGGACAAGCAATTTAATTCTTCTTCATTCTTCCCCATGAAGTGGAAAAGCACAGGCTCTACCAGCCTTCAAGGTATTACTTGAATATTACACTTCAGGGGCTTGGTTTACAAATAAAGAAGGTAAGCTGTACATTAATCCTCAAACATCTACCAATACAGTCTGCTTTAGAGAAGCATCTTGTCAAAAGTCATAGTGAGTCAGGAGTTAGACTCAAGGTTTTCTATACCACATTCTGTCAGGATTCTCTAGAGAATTTTTTTGATGATTCAGAAGCAAACACAACCTCTACCAATTATAAAGCATTTAATAGAGTGGTTATATTATTAAACATTGTAAGTTTAAGATAGTGCTTATGATATTGTTGATCTCCATGTTTCATGATCGTGAGCTTCAGGATTAGTTCAAGTTATATTAATAATCCTTATAAATATTAATGTAGGGTACAGCTAAATACACATTGTGATAGTTCATGAGCAAAAAAGTTTACTTTTAATAATAATCCTGAGACCTAAGCAAGAAATTCTGATCTATAAAGACTTTCCTGGTAAAATCAATTCCACTTTCTAAAATCACGTAAGAGGAAAGTAACATAGCATTATAACATAATGTTGACTAAAAATGTTAAAATGTGTGAACGGCCCATAAAAAATCAAATTAACAATATAAACATCTTCAGCTTCATATATAGTTATAATTACAATCACTCCCAACTGCAGGGCAAATTCACCAATTAGAACTGCCTAATATGCATCATTGTATGGAACTGTTCACACTAATTCACTTAAAGAAGACTTTTCAAATAAAAGATACTTGCAAATGCTCTAATCTAGGAATCATACTGCAAAATGCCACATGAGTAAAAGACCGAAATGTCAAATAATTTAGAAATAGAACCAATTTGACAAGCTCATACTTCCCTCTAGTAAAATTTGGATGTCTAGGTTCCTATTACATGTGCTTATTTACCAGGAAACAAATGGACTAAATAATATTGTTAAAGTGGCCCTTGCCAAGTTAAACTTTAAAAAAATATGGCTGTGCTCCAATGTCAGGATACTAAAGAGAACAAACAGGAATGGCCAGTTGTTATTTGCTATGAACAGCATTGGTATTTATTTACCTCCCGGTAGAAATGTTAGTTGAACATATTTTTTTTGGTGGAAACCTCATATTACAAGGGTCCTCCCATTGAAAATATTTATTCTTCTGAAATGCTGGATAATTATAGTTGATGAGTTAAGCAGAGCAGAATCATATTTTGCCTAACAATCTAATAAACAAACAGCAAGGCATACAATATTTCATTTGGGATTTTTAAACACTATATTTTAACCTTTCTACATCACTGATAAATTACTATTAAACATCAATGTGTAAAAGAATAGCCTTTCTTTCAGAAAATAAATGTGTTTCTAAAAATAATCACAACAGACAAAAAGAGAGAAAAATAATTGCTTAATATTTGTTTCCATACTTTTTACAGGCACACTTGCTTCCCATTATGAAATTAAGATACATTTTAAGAAAATGTAATTTGTAAGGATTGTATATAATCTAGGATAAAAGAGATATAGTGTAAAACAAATTGGGATAAAAATGTGGTAACTTCAAAATAGACTAGATAAAATATTCCACATCTAACTATTTTGGTCTCCAGGAATGCCAATTCTTTGTTCCACATGGATCCTATTATTAATCTGTGCTTAAGAAATGCTAGGTCACTTTACATGAAAAATTCTAACCCTGGAAACAATGGAAGTGATTCCTTTCTTTGGAATAGGTTTTAAGACCAAAGTGACACAGTAATACTAGAAAGGAAATGTTGGTGCTTTCTTAACAGGAAGATGGCAAAATCAAAAGTACCATTGTCATTATATTACAAAACTAGAAAATCATTTCAGACTTTATAATGACTAATTATAAAATTTTCTAATCCTTATATCACAGAGCTCTTAAATATCTTTCTGTGGATGACAAAAGGAAACACTAAGTCATACTGGCCTACTCCTCAGCAGGCTACCAGAGTCACAAAGACACATTTGGCCTATTTTGTTCTTCCATTAGGATACTTAGAGCCCTTTTCTCCATTAATCACTATCCCATTGGAAAACTTTCCCATGAGAACCACAAATTATCCAGGATAAAAATCATAGATGGTGTGACAGTTTGAGATTATTTTTGTGAATCCCCAATAAGAGAAAGATTATGTTGTAAACTAATCTATTCCTCTGGATGTGATAAACTTTGATTGTATTAGATTCAGCTGAGATGTCTTTGATTCAATTACCTGTTAAGATTAGGGCTTTGATTCAACCACATCAGTAAGGCGTAACTCAGGTTGAGTACCCGCCCCCTAGGTGAGCTGATATAGATGGACACTCATTCAAGAAGACATAGTGGAATAAAGAGAGCTCTGTCATTTCTGATTCTGGGGCCCCAGGGAGAGATGAGCCCTTCACCTGATAGTTTGCAGCTGATATAGAAGGCCTGGGAAGATCTGAGCCCTGTGCCAAGAGAGAAAGGAAGCCCTGAGACACAAGCCCCATGGCAGCCTATAGCTGAGATTGGGAAGAAGCTGGGCACACAGAGCCTCAAGAGGAAGAGGAAGCCCAGGAAGGAGAGACCAGGCAGAGATGAGCAAACATCTTGCTTCAACATGTGGCAACTGACTTTGGTGAGAAACAACCTTGAGTTGGACTCTTTAGGGCCTTGTAACTGTAAGTTTTTACCCCAAATAAATACCCATTATAAAAGCCAACTGATTTCTGGTAAGTTACATCAGCACCCCTCTCGCAGACTAATACAGATGGTGTGATGGTTAATTTCATGTGTCAACTAGGCTCAGTTGTTTGGTCAAGCAAGCACTGGACTGTTACTGTGCAGAGATGGATCTAAATCATTAGTCAGTCGATTGCTTCTATGGCTGATTACATCTACAATCACCAAAGAGGCTGTCTTCAGCGATGAGAGGAGTCTCCTCATCCAATCTGTTGGAAGTTTTAAAAGGAGAACTGATTTCAGCAGTCGGAAACAGAATTTCTATCTTTACTTCAGACAGCTTCTCCAGGGGAATTTACTGTCACTTTCTTCGAGTTCCCAACTTGTGGCTTGTCTTGTCTTACAGAATTTGGACTTCCCAATCTCCACAAAATTCCTATAATAGATATCAGTATATATACCCTTATTGGTTCTGATTCTCTGGAGGACCCTAATACACCTGGTTTCCTATTGAACCCAACCCACTTTGCTTATTCAAACCATCCCTACATATCTTTGTCTGTCTCATTCCCCTGCTTTGGAATTTAGTATCCTCTTTCAGGGAGTGGACAATGTTTCCCCAGGCAGGATCAGAGATGTAATCAGGGAAATTGGAAACTAATAATGTGAGGGTTGAGAACTAAGAAAATCAATTTGAACTGGTTCTTGGCTTCATTAGTGTTCTATCACACTTACTCCTGCCAAATATCCTAGATCTGTTGTTAGATAATATGCCTAATTGTCACTTTCCTTCATAAACCTTTCTATGCAGGAACTTGGAAGATGAAATGTTCAGAGAACAAAGTAACCTTGCCTCTTTCCAAGAAGCTGGAGATAAGAGCCATTATCCTGAAGAGCCAAAATTGCATGCATTTCTGAAAAATTAATACACACTGAGGAAAAATAATTACCTCTAGCTCCTGTGTAAATGTGTATGTATATTTATGTGTGAACAATTATATATCTTGGATTCCATTTTATATAACACCATTCCCCCAATATATAAAACATTATCTTTCATGAATTGAAAGCACCAGTGATTGACTATTTCGTTCCAATGTATAAAAGGATGTTCCAGGAATGGCTTGATCACTGCTCCTTCCAAAAAGCCAAATATGTTTATTATGAAGGGTTTTTTTTCTAATATTTTAAATAACGGATGGAGAAGAAACTGCATTAAATGACAGTTTAATAAATTAGCATTTATTAAAAAGTAATTACTTTGGATTGAGTAATTTGGTTAACATGTTTGTACACAAAACTATGATTTCAACATTAGGACATTAGTTGTCCACCAAATGGAAGCCCACAGAACAGTGCTATCTATACTCAATGCCACAGTCACATAATAAGGGAGGTCTGTTCATTTTAAAACCACTAAAGGAGCAAGTGCTCACAGTGATTCTTTTCCTATATGGGAGTTTGCAGTGTATGATATATTTAAATAATATTTTTCAGGAGAAAGTTTCCCAGCAGGTCTGGATGAAATGAAATAGAGGAAAGAAGAAAGGGCAGAGGTTCGTAAGATAAATACAGTACAATATGGATCTATTTTTAGAATGAACGTATCATCTATAAGTCTATCTTTCACTTATTGTGTGTGTGTGTACAAAAGACATTTATTTCCTTTTCTTTCAGTCTCAGGAATTTTGGGGTACATATCAATAGAATCTCTTAAGGGAATCCTATTCTAAATGCAAAATATTTTCGGTTGATTGCTAAATAAAGCTATGCTATTTTCCCTAAAATGAAGCAGATAAAAATTGTACCCATCATGCTAGCAACACAAATATAAACATTCCAACTCATTTACATTATTATCACATTAAAACATTCTTTAGGAAGTTTGTTTATGAATAAGGGATTGCTTCAATTTGCAGACTACCGTTCAGAAAACTTAATATGACACTAAACAAAAAATTATCATCACATTCCATTCATTGGGACTATATATATATGAAAAAAATAAGGAAGGAAAGAAAAAGCTTTTCTGTAAGAGTTTTTCAAAGAGCACCTATATTTCTCCTTTAGGCCCTTAGCATGTTAAAACTCTGTAAACTAAATGGAAATTAAATAATCTATAAAGGCATGCATTTTTTCTATTGACTATAACTTCTGTTAAAATCTATGTAAGAAAATTAGCAGCTAAGTAATTAAAAAAAAAGTCAGGGTGTCAGACTTGCCTGACCATGCTTTATATGACTCAGCGTAAGAGCAGCTGCGCATGTTTCTATTTTACTGCCAATGGATGGGCAAGGGACATAGCTGAGTAACATGCAGGCCAGTCAAAATTTATTTAGAAACGGATTATAGTTATATTTGTATAACTTGCTTAGGTAACCTGGGCAAAAGTAGTGGCACGAGCCTCTGGCTGGTTAAAAAACACCAGAGTTGCATTCTTGATGGCTCCAACTGGATTTTACCCCTGTGAGAAGTAAAATGGTAAGCAGTGAAGGATACCATATTGCATTACTAAATTTCACTCTGAAAAGTAATCATTCAAGCATGGCTTCAACATTAATAAAAGCTCTAAAAAAAGTCAGTAATTCAAAATCACAAAGTCTGAAAGGAATTACATTAAATATAGTCAAAAGTAACATAATAAGAGTTGAAGTACACATGATAAGGGTCGAAGTATAAATGATGCACTCTGGAAAATCTACAAAAAGCTATCAAAGAATCATTCAATTTTGGCAAAGACACAAAGAATTGAGTTCAAACACCTAAACAACCTCATGGTTCATTCAGTTAACTGCCCTATAAAAAAGCATTTAGGACTTTCAAAAGTGAAAAATTATCTCATTTTCTTCCTTTAATTTTTAAACATCATTTAGAAAGGAGTTGCAGCAAGTCTCACGTCATTTCTAACTTCTCTATAGTGATATTTAACAGCCCTATTCCATTCAACCAATTGAGAAAATAATCAGACAAAAATGACCAGAAGAGTGAATGCTAAAAAAGATATTTCAGGTGGGACTGTTTCAAATTCTTGGATAATTGTCTCAATTCTCCTTTTTTTTTTTTTCATAGAAAAGAGTGACCATGTAAAAATCCAAAATATTAAAACTTATACATATTCTTACTTAGACTTTAATGTTTCAGAAATTAAAAAGAATGGTTATCAAGGTAACTGCATTTCAAAATGTGCTCAACATTAAACTGACTGATGGTTCCAGCATTTGATTTTTCATAATTCACCTTAGTTTGTATGAAACTAAAAATACAAAAAAAAAAAAAATGAAAATAGACTTTCCTTAATATTAGGGAAAAAAATCACTCTTAAAGATAATGTCAAAATAATCAAAGGGGAATATACATTTAAATTCTAATGACTCAATTCCATTTTTTAAAGGCTGATTTCAGCTTCTAGTAATATACAACAGCAGAAATAAGGCTCCCCTGTCTCAGCATAGTCCAACCAACTATGCCCATACAACATTTTATTAACCAGGCCTTGAGATATTCCATTTGAAAATAACAGTCTAGTTAGCAAAAATTTTTCAATTAATTTCAGTAGTTCTTTGTCCCAGCCTATAAGGTTTTATTACTTTCCCATTGAATCTCATCAGTTATTTTATGAAACTAATTTTGTGAAACAAGCAGCTATGACCCTATTATTCATATCTTAATTTATATTATCATCTATATTTAAAGTTCCACTGAATATCATGCATAACATCTACTTCTACCTAATCAAACACTGAATTAGCAATACTACCTACCTTATAAATCAGAAAGAATGGAAAATAGCATATTTTTTCTCATATTGTCAAATAAACATAGGAATACTGGATGAAATAAAGTTTTCTTCTTAGAAATATATATTTTTCCTCATAATTTTGTCAAATAGTCCCTAATCATGTTATCATAACGTTGTCATGGTACTTAAATTTTATCCTTCACTTTCCTAAATTCCCTAAATCATGTAATTTTTTTTTAAATGAGAGCAGTAATAGAGACCTTTATCTTCCCTGCCAATCAATTCAAGTGGAGGGAAAGGGTGAATCTTTGTTTATGATTGTTATTTTTGTGAAACTTTGATCACTGGAACTCCTGGCTTCATTTTTATATAGTTAAAAACTAAATATTAAGTTTTTAATCCCTTCTTTTCCATATCCCCAACTCTGTACTTATTAACCTGTAAATGCACCCAAAGCAAAATCACTCTTATACTCCTCCTGTAAATCCAAGAGTACTTTAAATTATGAACTCATACTATAACTGGTAAATTCAAAATCTTACATACTATAATATACTAAGGTTTTTTGTTGGTTTAAGCAGCATGCACAGGTAAGTGTATGTACCAACAATGTTAAAGTATTTTTCAGGGTGATTCCTCTTCAATACTTTCTTTTCCTTAAAAACATTGATTCAAAAAGCATAAAACTATATGTAATATCAAGCCAAGATCCCAATCATATTTCCTGTGAATAAATATGCCTGTGTAAACTAAGATCACCCTTTATGAATTATTTCATAAAAGTCAAGAATGTAACAAGTTGAGAGGTGGAACTAACCTCCCATCAAGCAATTTTCTTTTTCTTACAAAAACCACCATTGTGGGAGAATTATAAGTAAGAAAGTGAATAAACTGACACATTTTCACAAATCTAATATTAGTTTTAAATATTTAAAAAGAAAAGTTCATATTAACCTGTATATTAATATTATTGAGTTCAAAATTATATTTGAAAAAAATGAATCAGCATATCATTTGTATATCTATATTTTAATCTATAATATCTATCATCAATTTTGCCGTGGGGAATGTACCAATAGATATTTCCTATTTTCTTACAGAAAGAGAACATACAATTTTTAAAAATCTGATCATTTTAAAGTAACAGAAATATGTAATACTAATGTATCGTATTATTTTAAAATTCGTACCTCCTTGCTTTCTTCCATATCTGACTCACTGCTGAATTCTTCAGTATTTAAATTTTCAAAGTCAGATTCTCCCACAGCAATTGGTACTGTCACAGTGAGGCTGGGGTTGTTTATAAATGACATGTAATCACTTTCATCCACGACATATTTTTCTACACTGCTGCCTATGCCACTGGTAGTTCCATTTCCATCTTTGAGATAATTGAGGTCTTTGCCTATTTCTACAGTGGTGTGGTTGGAAATACAGCTGTCTTTTTTGTTATTTAGATCTTCAAGAGGTTTAATTTCATCTAAAGCTTTCTGCTTTCTAACAAAGGCTTTCTGAATAAATTCACGTATTTTTCTTTTAACATAATCAATTCCTTTCTGCATCCTTCCCACAGCAATCTGGAGATTGTTCATTTCATTATCATCATCAGTGGCAGCAAGATTGTCAGAACTAAATGAACTCAAAAGCAAGGCCAGGAAGAGATTCAGAACCTAAAATGCAATAGAAAAAATACATGACCTGTTATTTCAATTGCTATTAACTACAAATTTCTAATACAGTTCTTATACCTCTTTTTTTTTTTTTTTTTTTTTTTGCTAATAGTCATTTCTTCTAGTTCATGATAAACTGACTTTAAAACAAAGTTGAATGAAATAAAAAAAAAAACACCTGGTCAATATCAAATAATATTAGCACCATTTTCTTTTTAGTCATTATAAAATTACTAAAGGCCATTGCTATGCAAAACTTCTCTATTAAGCTCAGTACTAGAACAGTCTTGGTTATCTAAATTGGTAGAGTGAAAAAGAAAAAAAATTTGGGATGCTAAGTATTTTGACTATATAACATGGATGTTCTGGGATACTGACAATTTATTGTAATTTTATTCCTAAAACCAAAGATGGTTTCAAATGTTTGAATATTATTTGATTTTTACATCTTTAAATCAACGTTTACTCCTAGATAACTTAGTGATTAGAAAAAATATGTATCTATTTGCTATATCAAACGTCTCATATTTTGCTTCAGAAAGTCATAGTCTCCATGTTTATACAATGGTTGAAGATAATATAAAGAAAAGTTGTTATGCTGTAATAATGATGTTAGTATTGAGTTCAGAGATGGCAAAGCCATAAGTAAGACCACTACTATAAACTTAAGTCTCCAAAATTAAGCTCTGTTGATATGAATGGGTGAAAAGATTAGTGACTGTAAACCCACTCTATACACTCAAAAAGAGATAATTTGCTTATCATTTATGCATTCCCATGGGAAAAAGACTGAATCATATCATTTTTAAAGGATTTAATTAACAATGTCCACGATTCCCTAATTATTCAAACATAGGAACAAAAGAAGGAAATAGTTGAGGTGGTCCAAATATCCTCCAGGCCTCAATACAGTGGGGCTGGGTATGGTTTGACTTAGCATGGAAGTGAAAATAAAGTCTCTGAGTTAATGTTATTTGCTCATAATAGTTTCTAGGTACTAAATATCCCATGTGCTTTTAACAGTGGAATATAAACTGAGTTTATCACTAATTTACTTTTTAAAAAAACACTTCAATTTGTAAGAAACCCACATTTGAAGCACTTTCAAGTGATCCAATTATTAGTACTTATAAATAAAATGAGTGTCTGTTTTTAGTAACAGTTCCAAGCTTTAGCAAAGGAAATGAAAGAAAAAAGCCAGAAGTGTCCCTTTCCATGGAATAGTAAGAGATTTGGTGAGGAAGAACTTCAGTTGAAAAGGTACTTTAAGGATTTATATGGATTTCAATAGTCTAAACTATACCTAGGCATCTGCAATCATAAATAACCCAGAACCGGAAATGGCCTTGTAGGAAACAATCATATAAAACATTCAGTTGAATATACTTTTTAAAAGTGGTTATATGATCTTTTATAGAAAATGAGGAAAATGTTTTCCCTACATACCACTAGGTTTCCAATGACCATGACCATCATGAAGACAGTAAGGCACATGGTTTGGCCAGCAACCTCCATACAGTCCCACATGGTCTCTATCCACTCTCCACACAGCACACGGAACACGATCAGGAAAGAGTGGAAGAAGTCATGCATGTGCCAACGGGGGAGTTCACAATCATTGGATATTTTGCAAACACATTCTTTGTAACTCTTTCCAAAGAGCTGCATGCCGACCACAGCAAAAATGAAGACAATGATGGCCAACACCAAGGTGAGGTTACCCAGAGCACCCACGGAATTTCCAATGATCTTTATCAGCATATTCAGAGTTGGCCAAGATTTTGCCAGCTTGAAAACTCGGAGCTGGAAATGAAAGCATGAAGACTGTTACTAAGCCTGCCTTTTGAAGACTATGATTTTATTTATAGGGGAATTCTACAGCATAACTGTCTCAATTGCAGGGTGATAGATTATTTGTGTGCCAAACTAATCCAGCAAATGTAGCAGTTATTTGATACCATTATATGTTTCTTTTTCACTCTGAAATGGGCTACATTGTAAATAAGAAGATTTTATCACCCAGTCTTATACTGACACTTTAATAAGATATGTCAACATTTTATAGAATCCTGCCTTTTATTTCCCTGTAAGGAACTAAGATATCTAAGATAAAATGGTTGTTAATTTACAGAAACTTTGCTTCAGAGAAGAAGATTGTCATTATTTGAAAACCCAACATGGAGATATTTTTCAGCTCACTTGATATATCCTGCCAAAGTTGACTAATGCAAATTTATTAACACTTATGTAAGGTACAAGGAAAAACTAACTACTTTCTTCAAATCTTTAGATGGTTTTAATCTTGCAATAACTTAAGTTTGCTGTAACATTAGGCTGTTTTTTGAAACAGATTTATTACATTCAGAGAAGAAATACTTAGACTTAAGTAGGAACCACATTTTTTCAATCCTTATGTTTTTGGTGACAACTTATTATAGAGTGTAAATGACTCTTGGTCACTGTGCTTGATGCGTTGGTTGTACTAGCTCATAGAAGCCTCTAAAATACAATTTACAATTAATATGCAGCAGTATTTTATCTGATATTTCATTAACTGTTAGGCCTAGAGTAGAGCATTATTAAATGACACTGAAGGGACCCAAAGGTGTGAATATAAGCACCAAAGTGTTTGATTTATTCTTAGAAATAATTTATGCAAAAGGACCTCAACACTAAGCAAGACACTAATTTTACTTCCTTTTTCCCCAACTGCATCACATTATCATGGAGGTTTACTAAACATTTAAAAAAGTAATTTCCCTTATCATTTGTCATATAATCTTTTCTAATTTTTGTTTTATTTTTTGCATCCTCTGACTTCAAATTAAATCTATAGCTTTTCTTGAGAACTAGAGCTCTAAGGGTCACAACACACATTTGGACTCTGAAAGTGGTAACAAAAACTTTAAACAGATTTCACAGCAAAATCTTGAGACTAATCACCAAAAGATAAGCCACCCACAGGAACCTGGCTTTAGTAACTATTTACAACCTCTGCTATTTACATATAAGTCATAAAAAGTTGGAGCCTACTCAAAGTAACAGAACCACATACATATTAAACCTTTAAATGGAAATATATCAAATGATATTTTGTATCAATTTTAAAAGATCCATAGACTTGTGAAGTATAAAGAATAAATGGAAGACACTCTTTAAAACTAGCGAAATAGAATACAGGCCAATCTTCTGGGAGAGTGGACTTGCTGCTCTGGCTGAAGAAGCAGGTAGATGTGTGGGAAGGTCTGACAGATGTGTGGGAGGTCTGTCTGCTTATCCTGTTCTTCCTTTGTCCACTGTCTGCAATCTCAAGTCTTGGTTTCAATGAACTCAAGGTGGACAATGAGCAACTTCATAGTTCTTGAACCCCTGACAGAGAGGAGAGCCCATCTTAGGCTCACCAAGCCTTACCCATGGTTAAGCAAACATCAGATAACTGAGAATTGACTATGGTGTTTGATGGAGATGTTGGATTTATCTGTGACTCCCTCTTTCACCCTTATCATTACCCCTGCCATTAATTACTAATGCAAAAACTTTTGATTCATATGCCTATGCTTATCCTATCTATTAAAGGTATGATGAAGAAGAAATTACCACTGGTTGTGAGGCAATCAGGTTTGTTTTGGAAATGTATTCAAATACTATCATAATTCGAAAACTTGTAATTTCTACTATATAAAATTGAAGACCACCTAATTATAAAAGTTAGTACTATGGATATTCTCAGTTAATTTACCAGCCGGAATGATCGGAGAACTGACAATCCTTCCACATTTGCCAAACCAAGTTCCATTAAACTAAGGCTCACAATAAAACCATCAAAAATATTCCAGCCTTCTTGGAAGTAATAATATGGATCCATGGCAATTATCTTCAGAAACATTTCTGCTGTGAAGATCCCAGTGAAGACCTAAATGAGAAATGTAGTTTATTAAATGCAGCAATACTCTTGAAAACAATTGTCAAGCAATTTAGTTTATTCTCAATAAATTTTAAAACTTGGTTTGGGTCCAGTGACCCAAATGCTTTGGATTCAAATCAATATTTAATTGTTCACAGAATTTAAGTTTTCTCACATGATAAAAGTACATGGATTAAGACAATAATATAGCCTTGTTTTCTTATGGAAAGTTCATCTAACTCACCATGGACAACTTTTTGGATCTGTCCCTGATGTCTCTGTCCTCAAAAAGCTCACCTGTTCTTTCAAGCACTTTATCTCCTTGGCTTCTGTGACCAACACTTCCTGGCATGATTCTCAGTTGCTTTCCATCTTCTAATAAAACAGTTAATATGGGATTTCTTCAGAGCTCTATCAGTCCCGGGCTCTCTTGCTCTAATTTTATTTTTACAATAAGTTTGTATTTTGAAATCTATTTCTCCATTCCAGCAAACCTCTTGAACTCCAGAATTTCATGCCCAACTGCCTATTCAATATCTCTATTTGAATGACTGCTATACTTCTTGGAGTCTCCTTCACTCATTGTTTGTTTGGGGGTCAGGCCAAGATTTGAGAGTTTGTACATGGAACTTGATTTAAACACAGAACTTAGAACTCTTCTTCCCCCCCCAATGGTTTCCTCCTTTTAGAGAGTTTTAAACTCAATATCAAGCATTCTTCCCACCCCCACCCCAGTTTGTCATTTGTCTTTTAGTTGGCTTAGGTCTTTTAAAAAAAACAAACAACATGGGGCCGGCTGTAGCCCAATTGGTAGGGCGCCGGTTTACCACTTAGGAGGCCCCGGGCTCGGTTCCCGGGGCCTCCTCAAGCGGGCAGACCGCCTTGAGAAGGCAAGCCGCCATGGGCAGGGCAAGCCGCCATGGGCAGGGCAAGCCGCCGGGAGCAGGCAGGCTGCCGCGTGGTGAGCTGACTTGGCGGGTCCCCGCAGCTGGGGGAGACAAATGGACACAGAAGAACGCAAAAATGAACACAGCAAGAACAAGCAGAAAGGGGGGGATATGTAATAAATTTAAAAAAATCTTAAAAAAAAAGAAAACGTTAAAAAAAATTAAAAAAAAAACAAACAACAAATCAATTTTATTAATACATATTAGTAAAACATACAATTCATCCAAAGTGTACAATCAATGGTATTTGGTATAATCACATAGTTGTGCATTCATCAATTTAATCATTATTAGAACACTTTCACTACTCAATATCAAGCATTCTGGTAGTCATAAACTCCATCTTCTCACACCTGAAACCAAAGGACTGTGGATTTATGTTTGAGTTCAAGATGCTTGCATTGCATGGGTGGGGAATATTTTCAAGGGAACAACCATGATCAAAATGTGGATCTCACTCAGTGTGGTGAGTTCCTTTTTTTAAGGTTCAAATCTCCTGCAGTTTCTGCCTAATTTTGGTTGTTCTTTAAAAAAAAAAAAAGTGTGTGTGTACACACACACATACACACACATACACACTGGTCCCAGGGTGAATCTAAAGCCACGTTATGGGAAGATGAATTTCCTGTTCTTTACATGCCAGAGAATCTTTCAGACCAGTAATAATAAT
>PVKH010009262.1:0-18930 GCA_004027955.1 Chaetophractus vellerosus
CCTGCTGGGAGTGCCTGCCCTGATACTATAGACTGAATGGAACACTTGTTGTGAGTGCCTTACCTGCAGGTACAGCCTGAATGGAACACCTGCTGGGAGTGCCTAACCTGCAGCTACAGTCTGAATGGAACACTTGCTGGGAGTTTCTAACCTGCAGGTACAACCTGATTGGAGACACCGCTGGTAGTGCCTGCCCTCATGCTACAGCTTAAATGGAGACACACACTGGGAGCGCCCTCTGTTGCTACAGCCTGAATGAAGACTTCTGCTGGGAGTGCTTTCCCTGTTGCTTCAACTGGATAGAGTTACACCCTGGAAGTGCCTGCCCTGCTGCTGCAGCCTCACTGGAGATGCCCACTGCGAGTGCCTGCGCTGCTGCTACAGCGTGAATAAAGTCCCCATTCTCTTTTAATTTGAACCTAGGAGACACTTTGAAGGCTTGATACTTTCTAGATTTAATCTCCTAGCAGTCTTAAAAAAGAAAAAAAAATAGTGCTTAGAGAGAAAGGCACGTTTATAACTAGGGGTCTCTGCAAAATAGTTGAGAGGCTCACTCAAATGTTTTTCTGTTAAAATGTACTGAAATCACGCTTTTTTTAACAACACAGAAGTACTTAGAGTTCAATCAATTAAAAGTTACATGAAAGTAGAATTTCTGAATATCCTTAGAATTAACAATGATAACAGTAGTTTCTATTTACTGAGTACCTTTTTGTGTATGACTGATCACACGTTGAAAGCAGATTTGGCCGACAATAGTTTAGATGCTCAATGCAAATTATTTGCTTGCTTTGCAGCAAGCTGCCAACACAACAAATATGCAATAGCCAGGTAAAGGGCACATGGCACATTCAAAGGTGAAGGAAACCAACATTTCTAACATCCAGTGGCCTGAAGGCCAACCCAAGGCAAATGGTAGACACTTAAGGAGAAGTCTCAGGAGCTGGGCCAACATGCCATCAACAGAGAATCCAAAGTGGTTGGTGGTGGGTGCTGGTTGTGGTACAGCAGTGAGGGTGGCAGCATTCGAGACTGAACAGGTCTCAGCCTGCCTCTTGCTGACACTGTCCAAAGTGGTGTCTGCTCTGGCCTTTTAAGCCCCAGAGATCTGTCCATCAATGTCCTTCTGAATGGAGCATCCCTGGGGCAAGCATCTAGCTAATCCTTACCATATCCTCACATGAACGTGTGGTTATCCCTTGTTAAGCAAATCTGTTTTTCTCAGTTTGTTTATATTCTGAATGGGCAACATGTTTGCAATAGTTTTGGGATTCAAGATCACTAATACAACTCTTGTATGCAACATACCTGTTATGTGATGGTCACTGGAATTAATGCCACCAACTCTGGAATCATGCCTGAGCAGAAGGAAGACATAGCTTTCATAAGTTTTCTATTGCTGCATAACAAATTACCACCAATTTAGAAGCTCATAAAAATAATCTCCTTTTATTATCTCTTCCTATAGACCAAGAGTCCAGGAGGGCTCTGCTGGTCTCTGCTCAGCATACCACAAGGATGAAACCAAGGCATCAGCCAGATTTGGCTCCAACTTGAAGGCCCTGGAGAAGACTCTGCTTCCAGGCTCGTTCAGGTGTCCGGCAGCTTTCATTTCTTTGTGGTCGTAGGACTGAGGTCCCCGTTTCCTTGCTGGCTGCTGGGGATCACTCTCCACTCCTAGAGGGTTCTGGCATTCCTTCTCCTTCTCACCTGGCCCTCTCCATCTTCAAGCCAGCAATGGTACTTTGACCAGTCTTTGTATTTCTGATCCCTCTGGCTTTCCCAGCTGGCTTCCTCTCCTGCCTTTTAAAGAACCCAGCCTTCAGGTCAGGCTATCCCATATGATATCCATATTTAAAGGTCAACCAATTTGGGACTTGAATTAGAACCACAAAATCCCTTCACAGCAGCATCTAGATTAGTGTTCTATTGAATATCCAGGGGAAGGGGAATCTTGATGGGGGGAGGGGAGTTCTTGCGATTCATCCTGCCAAATAGTTGCATTCTCAACATCCTAGAATTTTTAAAAATGTTTGGCTTATGCAAATCTAGTTAAATTCCCACTCTGATAATTTTGCCCTCCCTCTGTTTCATCTTCACTCTGACCTATGAAACTAAGAAGCCATTTGGTTAATAACATCCTTCTTTTTATTTATAACACTTCCTTCAACCCTCCATCTCCACCAATACATATGCATATACATATGCATATACATATACATATACATATACATATACATATACATATACATATACATATACATATACCACCATGCACAAACACACATACACACACTTTTAGTTCTAACTTGACTTTGAATATTGAATTTTTCCCTTCTGGTGAGGACTCTTTGCCATAGCACCATTAGGCAGAAAGATCAACAAAATCAACATCAACCCCCCCCCCCAATAAAAACAATAGGGAAATGATATGTCAATAATTTGGCATTAGAACTCATTTGTAAAGTGAAATCCAGACATTAATGCTTGCAAACATGCTCAAGAAACATTACAATGCCCCTACTTTGAACTTTCCGAATCAGTTCCAAATCATGTCAGCCTTTGTTATGAATCCCACACCAAAGGGACAAAGATTTTAAGCGGACATTTCTGGGTGAGTGTTGGTGAGTGCTGCCTGCTTTATGTTTTCACCAATTCATGCAAGCCCGCTGAAGCGCAGATGTCACAGCTTGTGAACAAATTGCCTCCTTCCCTCTTTCTTTTGTCTGACTGCCAAGATGTTGGCAATTAACTGATGTTGGTTCTACTGGGCAACTGCTCATGTTGGCAAGTGTGAAATGCTCCCTGGAGACACTCTGGCCTACACCTCCAAAGCTCAATGGGGAGGACATAGCTTACTAGGGCATCTGTTAGCATACAGAGACTTTACTTAAGCATTAACATTTCCTCAGATTTCTCTTCTCTGCTTTAAATAGTATTGCATAGCTTTCTTTTTAACTCTTTATTAATTTTCATCAAAGGAAAGTTGTTTATACTCTTCCCTTACCTGCAAACTAACTTCACCCTTTCTACATATTTAGAAGATTGTTAATAAGTTATTCATTTTCTTTGATTTTTGTAGACCTATTCAAATGATCTATTTCTCCTTCTGTGAGTTTTGGTAGTTTGTGTCTTTCAAGGAAATGGTCCATTTCATCTGTGAGTAAATTTGTGGATATACAGTTGCTCAGAATATCATTTTATTATCTTTCTAATGTCCCCTCCTGCATTTTTTTTTAGATTTTTTTTATTATACCCCTCCCCCGCCCCTTTCTGCTTGCTCTTGCTGTGTGTCCATTCTTGTGTTCCTCTCTGTCCGCTTTGTCTCCCCCCGTTGCGGCGACGCACCGAGACCGGCCACCGTGCAGGCAGCTTTGCCCCACTTGTGGGCAGCTTCTGCTTCCATTCATGGCCGGCTCTGCTTCAGTTCGCAGGTGGCTGGCTACGCTCCATTCGTGGGTGACCTGCCCTGCCCGTGGTGGCTTTGCCCTGTCCGTGGCAGCTTTTTGCCCTGCCCATGGTGGCTCTGACCGCCCATGGGGGCTTGCCCTTCTCAAGGGGGTCTGCCCGCTAGGAGAGGTCCCCGGGAACCGAACCCGGGGCCTCCCATGTGGTATACCGGCGCCCTATCCACTGGGCTATGCGGCCGGCCCCGTCCTGCATTTTTTACATTGGCAATTTGTGTCCTTTCTTTTCTTGGTTAGACTGGATAAGGGTTTATCAATTTTACTGATCTTTTTCAAAGAACCATATTTTGGTTTCATTGACTTTTTTCTGTTGTTTTCTTGTTTCAATTTCATTGATTTTCATTCCAGTTTTTATTGTTTATTTTCTACTACCTGCATTAAGTCAAATTTCTTTCTCTTTTTCCAGTTTCGTAAGGTGGGTATTTTAGATTATTGATTTTAAACTTCCTTCTTTTCTAATATATGCATTTAACAGTATAAATTTCCTCAATGCACTGCTTTCACTGCATGCCTCAATTTTTGACAATTTCTAGTTTTATTTTCCCTTAGTTAAAATATTTTTACATTTTCTTGGGATTTCTTTGTCCTGTGTGCTATTTAATTTCCACATACTTGGAGGTTTTCCAATTATCGTTCTGTTATTATTTTCTAACGTAATTCCACTATGGTCTGAAGGTATATTTTACGTTCTTGTTAAAAATTTAAAAAAAATTTTTTTGGTTGCTAAGTTGTGCTTTATAGCCTAGAAGTTTTCCTATCTTGGAGAATGTTTCATGTGAGCTTGAGACGTATGTGTACCTGCTGTTGTTGAATGGAGTATTCTGTAAATACTGATTAGATCAAGTGGGTTGCCAGTGCTGTTTAGGCCAAATCTTATGGATTTTCTATCTGCTTGATCTATCAATTACTCAAAGAGAGGTGTCGAGGTCTCCAGCTATCCAGCAAATTGGCCTAATTCTCCTCACAGTTCTATTAGTCTTATACTCTCTCTTGTTCTGTGTATGCATATTATGGATTATGTGTTCTTAGAGAATTGACTTCTTTATCATAATGTCATGCCCCTCTTTTTTCCTGATAGGTATCCTTACTTTTAAGTCTGGTTTGTCTGAAATTAATATGGCTACACAAGATTTCTTTTAATTAGTGCTAGCATCACAACATACCTTTCTCTATCCCTTTCATAAAAACTCTCATTTTAGTAACCTTCAAATATACAATTAAGTCATATTAAATATGTTCACACTATGGTGCTACCATCACCAACTTCCATTACACCATTTTTTCATCACCTCAGATAAACTCTGCACCCATTAAACAATAACATCCCCTCCCCTTGACCCCTGGCCCCCGGTAACCTGTAATCTACTGTCTGTCTCTATGAGTTTGCATATTGTAGGTATTTCAAATAAGTAAGACCATACTGTATTCATCTCCTTTACTTTTAACATCTGTCTTTTTCTTTCTTTCTTTCATTTTTTAAAATTAGGTAAGTAAGTTTTAGGTTTACAGAAAAATCATGCAAAACCCACACAGTTCCCATATAACCCTCTCAGACATAGCTTTCCCTATTGTTAATACTTTGCATTGCTGTGGTGCTATTGTTTTCATTGATGAAACAATATTATCATAATTATGCTACAAACTGTAGTCCATAGTTTACATTAGGGTTCACTATGTTGTATAGTCCTGTATTTGTAGTTTTAAAAATTCTGAATATAGATTGATAGATGATAGATAAATAGATGATAGATAGATGATGATTGTAATGGTTTCAGAGTTTTATTTAATTGTGAATTCCAAAAATATAAATTGGATTATTCTTGTAAACTAATCTGTTCATCTGGGCACGATTAAGTTATGATAAGGGCATTAACTGGGCCCCGCCCCTCGGTGGGTGTGGTCTCAAGTATAAAGGCTAGGCAGCAGATCTGAGTTGCAGAGATTTAGAGAAGCAGATTTGAGAAGCAGTTCTGATGTTGGAGTGAGCCGATCACCGGATAGTCTACAGCTGGCCTTGTGGAGAGACGCAGAGAGTCTCATGGTCTACAGCTGAACTTGTGGTGGAAGCAGAAGCTAAGCTCAGAGAGAAAAGTAGCCCCGGGAACAGAGGAACCCGGAAGTCTGAACCCTGGAGACGTCGGCAGCCATCTTGCTCCAACATGTGGACTTTGGTATGGGAAGAACTGTATGCTTTGTGGCCTGGTAACTGTAAGCTACTACCCCAAGTAAATACCCTTTATAAAGACCGACCAGTCTATATTTCAAAAGGCACACCTGTGGCTGACCGAAACAATGATGATGATAGATAGATAGATAGATAGATAGATAGATAGATAGATAGATAGACAGACAGATATCTACAATTTCCCATTTGAAGTACTTTCAAATATGGAATTTAATAGTGTTGTTTTCATTCACAATGTTGAGCTACCTTCCACCACCATTCATTAGCAAAACTTTTCCATCAACCCAAACAGAAATTCTCTACAAATTTAGCATTAGCTACTTATTTCCTACCCCCACTCCAGCCCCTAGTGACCAGTATTCTAGTTTCTGCCTCTATGAATTTGTTGATTCTAATTATTTCATGTGTGTGAGATCATACAATATTTTCCCTTTGTATCTGGCTTATTTCACTCAGCTTGATGCCTTCAAGGCCCATCTACGTCTCTTTTTAAACTGAATTTTTTATAAACACAAGCCGTTGGGTGTTGTTTTCCATTCATCTGACAACCCTTGTCTTTTAATTGGTGTATTTCTTCTACTTATTTAGACCTCACTCATTGCAGGAGGCCAAACAATGCTCCTCTCCCCGAGATATCTATGCCCTTATCCCTGGAAACGGTGAATATGTTACCTTTCACGGCAAAAAGGACTCTTCAGACATGACTAACTTTGAGATGGGGGAGATTGCCATGGATTATCCAGGTGGGCTAGTTTAAATCATATGAGTTCTCATAATCGGAAAGGGAAGCAGAAGAGCCGGAGGGAGTGATAAAACGTGAGAAAGACTCAACCTGACTTTGCTGGTTTTGATGAAGGAAGGAGGAGGCTAGCAGCTGAGTAATGCCATTCTGAATTTTACCTTAATTATTTTGGGCATATTAATTGGCATATGTGAGGCGTGGTTAGTATGAGTCTGTCTGCTACGGTTGGTGTCCTACTCCCAATCCAAACCTCAGCTGAATTACATGTTTTTTCCTGGACGTTTTCCAGATTCTCTGTGCTACCTAAAGTTGAGGAGAAACTATGTGCTGAGGTGAGATGATGCCAGATTCTAGTTCCAACTCTGTCATATTACTTAAGGGTTTCCTCATCTGTAAAATAGGGATAAAAATGCGTACCTCAGGGAGCATTTGCAAGGATAAAAAGGCAGAAATATACACATTGTCACTTAGAAAATGCCTGGGTGCCTGATTTCTTAATAGAAATAAAATAAACAAAATATCGCTATGGACATGAATGTTTTGCTTCTGATTCTTCTTAAAAAGTAGCAGTGGGAGACAAGGAAAGCGTTTAGAGCTAGCATTTTCTTTAAGTGATTACACAAAAATACTGCAATTCCTGAGGGTCAACCATCCTGTCCGTTCGCTGATCTAATAATGCTCAATCCAATTACATCTGAGTAAATATGACACTTGTGCATACATTGCTCATTTCCATGGTCTGAAAGACAACAGTTAAATTGTTTTCCCTTCATTTAGCTCATACTCATTAGCTAATTGGACATGCATTACATTATTTCAAAATTCAATCTTGTTGACAAGAACAGGCACTTCTTATGATCATTTCCATTTTAATCTATTTTTCAACGGCTGGGCTTGTGACATTTTACTAAAATGGATTTTGTTTTCACAGCATACAAAAATGTTTTTATTAATTTGGGTGTCATGGGCTTTTGAAATTAATTTAATTAGATAAAATTGATTTAATAGTTACTTGGCAATAATAAGAAAAGATGCACAAAGAAGATTGAGAAGGGAGTTTAAAAATCACCAGTGTATCTTGAATTTAATCATTCCCTTTATATATATATATAAATATACACACATTCACAGAGAGAGAAAGACATCACTACATTTTTATAAATGAGTTTATCCACAATTGAAGACACTTTCACAGATGGAGAGTGATTGTCTGAATATTCTATGTTGTTTTAAAATCTCTGGAAAAATAAAGAAAAGCTAAATTGAATAAGGTTGGGTGTCAAATTAAAGATTTTGCATGAAAAAGGTTTTGTAATTTTGCCTAAAGTTCAAAATAATCATGGCTGTCCCTCAAACTAATATGTGACTAGGCTGTATCTACAGAGGTATTGGGCTGAGGATGAAGTAATAGCTGGAGGGCTGTATTCAATTCTGTTGACTGTACTACTAAGGGGCAGGTAGAGACCAGGGTCCAATTTGTGAGGAACTTGGGAAAGTGCTCTTGGAGGAAACTCAGAAGGGCATAGGAAGGAGCAGAACTGTAACTCTGCCTAGTTCCAAGTGCAGAACCAGGATGTGTGGAGGTAACAAGGGATGAGAACCATCCCTGTGCCCTTCAGAACTGTCCCACAATGAAAAGAAACATGTTCGTAGGTGGTGAGCTCCCCATCACTGGTGGTGTGCAAGTAGAGCAAGGCTAGCTCACCACCCATCAGAGATAAGGAAAGGATTCTTGCTTAAGGCTCTCGAAGGGATTTAATAAATGTCCTAGACTCAACTGATAAAAATCCTTAATGGTGATAGATAAATGTTAGATAGAGAGATAATAGTCAATAAATATGTAACTCATTTCCCCATTATAAAATATGCCTTAAAATATTTCTGAAATTGGTACTATCTTACAATCAATGTGTATGTTTAATCCTTCTATCCAGAAAATTTGTTATTCCAGCAGTGTCATTTTCAAACAAACAAAATGAAGTGTATGATTTGGAAAGTGTTTTAGGCATTCTGTATTTCATCTTACATATGTACCATTAGAATGTATGTTTTGAATTTTTTTAAAGGAGTCTAAAAAAGTCAAAGATATTTTTAAAAATCTGATAATTGTTTCTTTCAGCACTTCTTCATTCATCTCCAACACTTCACTAAAATTTTCCAAATGCACCACCCAGAAGCTTGAAAATCCATTAGAGAGATTTAATTTTTTCTTACACCTTGGTCTCCTGGTCAAAATACTAAAGGACAAGAGGCTTGTCTAAAATTTACTCTGCTTAAGACCCCTTCACTTTTCCATCAGAAATATATTCCTCAATAATATGTATTAAACAGGGTCATCCAGTGTTAACTCTTATGATTCTTTTAAAAATAGCATTTGTTTTCACCTTCCTCTAGTTGATACAATTGCTACAATTTTGGTGCTAGTTCCATGTATTTATTCTGGACATGGAATGGTGGGAAAAATATAGGGTGGTGGAAAAGACTACATACCAGCCTTGGTTCATGGTTTTTAGTAGAGCTCAGCTATTATTGGAAAGTTTTTAGCATTCATAATGATGTCCATGTGTCACAAGAATCCAAGAATTCACAATTGGAATAAATGACACCTCTAAACAAAGACCACATTAGTTTATGCTTCTCCTGATAAAAAGCCTACAGTGTATTATGGGATGTAGAATGTAATGCAGTCAGTTTTGCAGACTCGGCCATAAAGGTAGGTGCTTGTGAAGAGCCACAATACTAAGGAAGGTTTTGTATTTACTCTTTTGATCTAGGCTGAAGATATGTATTTTACGGCTCTCATAAAAGTAGCAAGCATACTGATATCAAAAAAGTCTTAAAATGTCCAGGATCTTTATTTTTTTAAGGAGGTACCAGGGATTGAACCCAGGACCTTGTACATGAGAAGCAGGTACTCAACCACTAAGCTATATCCGTTCCCCAATGATAGATGTTTTTTCATTTGTTTGTTTGTTTTTAGAGAGTAACAGGGATCAAACCCAGGATCTTGTACATAGGAAGCAGGCACTCAAGCACTTGAGCTTCATCTGCTACCATCTTGGTTTTTTTTTTAAGTGATTTTTTAGTTATTTTAAAGAAATTTTAGATTACGTAAATGTTACATAAAAAATATACGTGATTCCCATTTACCCCCCCTCCCGCTTCCCTCTAATTTTCTCACATTAACAATATTCTTGAATTTCTTTTGATGGTGACATTGGTGGATATATTTATCAACAGCCAACCATTGACCTGTGCATTTAAGTTGTATTCATTTTATTGGATGTGAACTACATCTCATAAAATAAATCTTAAAACACTTCATGTGATAGCATATAACCGAAGGTCTTTATATTCTCTATGATACCCCAAGCTCCACAGAGGCCCCAGCTTTTAAAGGGAGTATCCTGTTACCAGGAAACCATGCAACCATCCATCAAAAGGGATGGAAATATAAGATTTAGTGTGTTATGTTTACCAGATATTTTTCCCTGCAAACAAAGTATTTTTGTAAAAGAAAGGAAGGGAGTACAAAGGAACTAGAACTATGGATAGAGGTGAAAAGAAAAGAGAGGTGACCTTCAAGAGAAAGCAAACTCCAGGTAACTTAGAATCTTTTTCCAATGCATCTTGATTTAATCTTTCACATTACATGTTTTTCTCTGATTAAAACATACTCACAGGACATCAAACCACCCTCTGCTAAGTGCTTCATTAAGATATAGCCTCTCCTGCTCTGTTGGTCACTTAGTCTTTTTTTCAACAAGATAAAGGAAGAAATGTAGATCACTGGCTTTAACTTGCTAACCGCTTAATTCAAATTTAGAGTTTTGTGGTGTGCTATCTTGTAATTATTTAATTTTCAGGAAACTACAGCTTGAGTTGCCATGAAAAATTATATCCAGTACAAAATATTGTCCTAGATGTGTACTGCTTCCATAATTAGATATGTGCAGTGTTCAGTGATCATTATTAGAGATAACATTATTATTTATCATCATCATCATTATTATAAGCTCTTAGTTGGCGGTATTTCCTAGTGCTTAATATATAATGGGATCTTAAAAAGAGTTTTCTTTCCTGTTAATCTTCCACAACCACAAAGAAGACTATGAACTATGATATTCTGAAAGGTTTCAATTCATGAGGTTAAGTGTCTGCACTGCTGTGGTCAATGCAGGGTGGAGTAGGGCTCATATCTGGTGCCCATTTAAGGCTGGCCATGCAAATGCCTCAGAACCACAGGCCTTAGGCTTACAATGAAACTGGGTTCCAAAGAGAGGACTGAGTCTAGAGCTTCATTTGGTCACCATGAACAGAATAAAATAGAGAGAATCAAGAACATCACTCAAAACATCTTAGGGTAAAGTTTAGCAAGGTGAAGGATGAGCTCTAAGCTGATAATAAGGCCAGAAAGTATAATAAAGCATTCGTCAACAGTTCAGGAAGTGGAAATGAAGTCATGTGAGAAGAAATAGGCAGGAGTGTCACTGCAAGACCAGGGGATTGACAAAAATGTCCTTGCTATTGGGCATGGCAGAATACGGTGTAGTGTACTAATAAAAAGGTGGAAACAGGTTTCAGAAAAGATCATGTTCTTAGAACTAATCAATTCCTATGGGTGTGGGACCCTTTGATTGCGTTAGATTCAGTTAAGAGATTTTTTTTTTAAGATTTATTTATTTTATTACATATCTCCCCTTTCCCCCGCTGCGGCAACACGCTGAGAGTGGTCACTGCGCAGGCGCGGCTTTCCCCGCTTGTGGGCGGTCTCTGCATCCGTTCACGGCTGGCTCTCAGTTCGCGGGTGGCTGGCTGCGCTCCATCCGTGGGCGACCTGCCCTGCCCGTGGCGGCTCTTGCCATATCCATGGCAGCTCCTTGCCCTGCCCACGGCGGCTCTGGCCCGCCCATGTTGGCTTGCCATTCTCAAGGCGGTCTGCCCGCTAGGAGAGGTCCCCGGGAATCGAACCCGGGGTCTCCCATGTGGTATGCCAGTGCCCTATCCACTGGGCTATTGAACTGGTCCCGGGATCTTTTGATTAGGACAAATTTTTTAAACAAATCAATTTTATTGATACATATTAATAAAACATAATACCATCAAAAGTGTACAATTAATGGTATTCAGTATAATCATGTATTTGTGCATTCATAACTTCAATCTTCCTCAGAGCACTTTAATTATTCCAATAATAGAAATAATAATAAAAAACAAACAAAACTCATTATCTGTCAATGTCTCAATGCTTCTCCTGCTGTACATAGCTGCCATTCTGTTTTCTTCTCTCTAGTATATTGGTATTTATATTTTGTAAAAACAGTCTTATATATGCAATATCTACTATATTTGTGTTTACATGAGGTTTTATTATCATATACAGTCCCATGTTATACTTTTTAGCTTTCCTTCTAGTAATAACATGACCCTAGATTTTCCCTTTCAACCACTGTCATACCCATGTAATATCCCTGCTAGTTACAAACACCATGGTATGCTGTCACCATTTCTATTTTATTTCAAAGATTTACAACTTTTTTCACTGATTCTGCACAGATTAACCTTCAGCTTTCCATTCTATGCCCTCCTTCTATTTTCTAGTAGCCTATATTTCTTTCTGTTTCCTAGTATAGCTGTAATTTTTCTTAATGTCTAGTCATCTGAACATGTTGGTGAATTTACTCTGATTCCCAGTTTCTCTCTCTTGCCTATTGCTTTATTTTCACTTTTCTTCTTTGATATTTGTTTCAACTTGGTGTAAGTCTTTAAAATTGTCCACCTTAAGTTACCAAAATCAGGTCAGGTACTCACTAATGGGGTAAACATTTTCTTCCAGGGTTTAGAATACAGTGATAAGTGAAAACAGTTTTTGTCCATGCAATTTCCAGACTGGCCAGCAGATGATGCTCATCAGCACACCGTTCCATGGAGGTGTTTCAGTCTTGGCTTTCCTGTGTTCCTGTGTTGAATCTCTAGAGCAGAGACTCAATGTGGGCTCTTCTGGCTGAATTCACTGAAGAAAATCCCCCCAATTCCACCCCCCCCTCCCTTTTCCCTTAAACAGCTGACAGGGAGGAAGATGTCTGTTTCCCTCTTATTCAGCTTCAGTGAGCCAGGGGTTTTACCACAGCTTAATCAGTTAGTGATGGGGAAGGGTAACCTTCCCTGCCACCATGGGGACTTGGTAACTCACGTTTGTTGTTCTTTGTCTCTCTGTCCTTCATCCTCCTGGGAGTTGTGTAGCACTGTCCTGTTCTGCTGACCCCCAAAGCAGTTCCTTCAGACAGCTTTTGGCTCCTTTGCTACTGTTTTTGTGAGAGTATTGAGCCCTGCCTGTTAGTCTGAAACCATCTTCCCACAATCCTCAAGAGCACTTTTGATTAGATCACTTTAGGGACTTTGATTGAACTACCTCAGTGGCCCTCTTGCTGGAGTCTTATATAAGTGGAAAAACGAAAGGAGAAACAAATAGAGAAAGAAAGTTTCCATTTTCACTCCGTCATGAGAGTGATGACTCCAGGATCACCTACAGAGAGATGTAGAAACCCCAGACACTGAGAGAGAGACTAGAAGCTGGAATCAGTGAAGCAGCCAAGGAGAGATGAGCCATTGTGCCTGATTGCTCAAAGCAGATTTCTGGGAGAAAATGAGACTGGAGGGGAAAACAGAGAGAGACCAGCAGAATGGGCATTTTGCTTTGCCATGTGGCAGGAGTCTAGGATTGCCCTCAGCTGCATTTTGGTGAGATGGCATCTCTGATGATGCCTTGATTTGAACATTTTCACAGCCTTGAAACTGTAAGATTTTCCTTAATAAATCCCTATTGCAAAAGCTATCCCATTTCTAGTATTTGGTTTCCTGCAGTTTTAACAAACTACAACACTGGCAAACTTAATGTAAGTACCAATTCCCAGACCCCATTCGAGAATATATCTGATCCAAGAGTTTTGGGCAGAGAATCTTCATTTAAATAAGCACCTCAGTTAGACAGAGTATAGATCCAGTGTTTCAAATGCCAAAATTAAGCTTAGAATATCATGATTATCTTTCTAAAATGATTTCATACACTATGTATTTTCAAAATATCCACAGATATTTGTTTTGATGAGTTGATATTCTTTTTTTAAAAAATTTAATAATGCATTTTAACTCAATATATATAATTTCATTTAATATTAAACAATATTATAATTTTAACATGAAATCAATAAAAATTTTGAGGTTTTCAGTCCCTAGATTATCCTCTATCTTTCTTTCAATTGACATTTACATCCCTAGACTACTCATTTTAGCTTCAGTCCCATTTATAAACCAGCTGTGTTAGTTATATTCACTATAATGGGTTACCATCAACTTCATCCATTTCTACACTTTTTACAGTCATACTAATTAAAAATTCTGTCTGTATTAAGCATCAGTACCCCTTCTGATATTACTTTTTTAGGTTTTTATTTTGAACTACTCTTAGACCTACAGAAAAGTTGGAGATTTAGTAAAATTACCAAGCACAGGAAAGTAACATTAGTATAATATGAACTAAACAACAAATATTTTTTTATTTTATCAATTATTCAACTAATTCCCTTCTTCTGTTTCAGAATCATTTCCTGGATCCCATATTGCATGTAGTAGTAATTTCTCCTTTGTCACTTTTATTCTGCAATTGTTACTGAGTCTTTCCTCATCTTTCATAAACTTCACACTTTTGAAGAGTACTTGTTTGAATACATTTATGCATTTTGGCAAGTATACTAAAAATGATGAACTCTTTCGAAGTATATCATACCAAGAGTTTCATGATGTCAATATACCATATTACCAGTGGCATTTGCCATAATCACTTGGCTATGTTGTTGTGTGCCAGGTTTCTCTACTGTATTTTGTAGTAGTTAAGTATATTGAGAGAGATACTTGGAGACTTTTGCAAATTCTGTGTTAATAGAAACTTTCATTCTCTAATTTCTCCATCCATCAATAGACTACTCAATACTGTGGAGTTTGTCCATCATGATTCTCTATTTACCTCTTTCTTTCTACTTTTATTTTTGGAATTCTACTACATGGAAGAGCTATCACTTCTTCCCATGTATTTATTTATTTGATTATAAATCTATGTCAGTATGAACTCATGGCTATATATATATATATGTATATATATTTTAATATATTGAGTCTTTTATTGGCTATTTTGATTAGGATTTCTGCCATAAAATGATGGAATCAGAAGTTGAGTTTGAAAGTAGAATAATTTTCTACCCCAATCTTTTCCAAAATGGTATCTAAATATTTTTAGAATAAAATAAAATAGAAGAACAACAGAGAAATCATACAGTTGCTTAAAGCAATGGCTTTGAAGGACTAAAAATATCAGATTTAAATAGTCCTGGGTTTGATTCCCAATTGTATAACCCTTCTATTCGTGTGACAATAAAAATTTCTTAATGCCTCAAATACTTCAAATTCTCCTCATAAATACAAGATAAATACATCTTCTTTACAAAATTATTATTAGAACAAATGCATAAAAGCTGTTTTATTTGGAATATAGTGGGTGAACAATAAATTATATCTATTATTTTTTTGTGGGATGATGAATCACTGTTTTCTCAATTCCTTGACAAAGAACAAATGCATTTAACTTTTTCCCATATTTTTCCTAGCACTAAGGTTGAAATTATATTTGCCTTTCCAAGCCACCTTGGGGAATTTCTATGGGCTCCGTGGTTTAGAGAAAGTTGCAAAATCCTCTCAAAGGAAGGAAAAAGATGGGCCTACCCTTAAAATGTCTGATGTTCCATTTTGGATTTTGGGGGCAGCTTATATCACAGTTTTGTGTTTGCACTAAATCTTTCAAAGGGTGACACCAAAAGTTGCCAGTTTTAAATTTGACCCAAAGCAGAATGTTCTCCAGGTGATTGAAGCTACTGAACACTTGGTGCTTGGACTCTGGTACATCAGATGGAGATGACCTGTGGTGACCTTGCCAAGCCCCACAGAAGATTCTGAGAGGGCTACCTTAGGGTTTTGAAGCAAGCCTAATTCCAGACTGTTCTGTAAGTAGCAACTTCTGGCTTGATACTGGATCTTGGTGGACCTTGAGGACTTAACATTTTGTACCCTAGATGGCTTTGTCATATGAAACATTCAACATGAACTGCGGGCTCTCTGATTATGGCAGCCATACATCTCAATTTTACTACTGCAGATATAGTTTAAGCCCATGCCACAACATGATTATTAATCCTTCCTTTTTTGCTCCCAGAGTATTTTGGACAGGCTGACATAGTGTGTGGACACCTTATATGGGACCCACATAACCATGAACATGCGTTTGACTCAAAGCATACTATCATTAAGAAGTATGTATAGGATTTCTTTAACAAATCAATTTTATTGATACATATTAAAAAAGCATACCCCCATCCAAAGTGTACAATCAATTGTATTCAGTGTTATCATACATTTGAGGAACACTTATTCACTGTTGGTGGGAGTGTAGAATGGCACAGCTGCTGTGGAGGACTGTTTGGCAGTTCCTAAGGAAGTTGAATACAGACTTGCCGTGTGACCCAGCAGTACCACTACTAGGCATATACCCAGAAGAACTGAGAGCAGAGACATGAACAGACATCTGCACACCAATGTGCATAGCAGCATTGCTCATGATTGCTAAAAGTTGGAAATACCCCAGGTGTTCATTAAGTGATGAACAGATAAACAAATTGTGGTGTATACACACGAAGGAATAATATGCAGCGGTAAGAAGAAATGAAGTCATGAAGCATATGACAACATGGATGAACCTGGAGAACATTTTGTTGAGTGAAGCAATCAGACACAAAAGGACAAATACTGAATTGTTGTGCTATTATCAACTAAACATATTATGTAAACTTAAGGAGGTAATACTTAGAATATATATAACCAGAAAATAGAAGGAAGGTAGAGAATGGAAAGCTGAGGGTTAATCTGTGCAGAATTGGTAAAAACGTTTTTACACCTTTGGAAATGAATAACAATGGTGAAAACATATCATGGTGTTTATAACTAGCAGAACTAGTTTATAGGTATGCTTGTGCTTAAAAGAATAGGATTTTTCACACACACATTCTACAGAACCAAATAGTTTTATGAGTAGCTTTCACCTGATCATTATGAGGCTGCCAGCATTATGGCAGCAGACAGATTGAATACATATAATTTACCTGGTCTCCTACACAATATTGCTCTGAACAAAGGATTTTATGTCATATTTAAGGAGGACAATGGAATGACATCTTTGAAAGTCCTTGATAATATTAGAGGAGAGGCAGGGAGGGGAGGGCAGGGGAGGTGAGGGGATGGGAGGGGAGGGAAAGAAAGAGTCTGGTTTCTAAACATATATTACTTGGGTTCAAACCCTTAGTCTAATAAGCTTGTGTGACCCTGGGCAACTTATTTCACCCCTCTCTGCTTTATTTACCTGCAAAAATCATGTGTCTGATACTATCAGTATGGTTTCTTTGGACATTAAATATGTTAACATGTACAAAGTTCTTAGAATTGTGCTTGGCAAATAGTTAATATATGGCTATTTTAAAAATCATTAGTATATCTTAGTCTTCAGTAAAAGTGAAATTGCTTACTGAAGACCTAGATAGAGTGTCAGATGAAAAAGAAATTGTCTCCACTATTTTGGGGATGCTGTCTTCTATACTAATTTGTTGGCTCTGGCCTGGCATAGATTCATGAAGGAAGAAATGGAATTGAGGGTCAGGAGACTGATTTCTCTTTACTGCACCTATTGACATACTCTCAAAATGTTTTCCCCCCTAGTCCCTATGCATCTGTGCTCTGTTTAGGTACATGCTTTATTAACCCAAGGGAGGAGTGCTTCCACCACTAGCCTCAATAAATTATAGCACTCAGCCCAGAAGAAGAATTTGTCACAGGGCTATTTCAGGCTTCTCACAGCATTGAGAAATGTGAGTTAAAAAAAAGGTCCATAGGGAACCAAGGCTTATAACACACATTGGGAGGGAGTAGTACTTCTTGAAATCCTTTGTCCAATGTTAAAAACAATAAGGAGGGGCCGGCTCGATAGCCCAGTGGATAGGGCGCCGGCATACCACATGGGAGGCCCTGGGTTCGGTTCCCGGGGACCTCTCCTAGCGGGCAGACCGCCTTGAGAATGGCAAGCCGCCATGGGCGGGCCGGAGCCGCCGTGGGCAGGGCAAGAACCTGCCACGGACATGGCAAGAGCCGCCACGGGCAGGGCAGGTCGCCCGCGGATGGAGCGCAGCCAGCCACCCGCGAACTGAAAGCCGGCCGTGAACCGACGCAGAGACCGCCCACAAGCGGGGAAAGCCGCGCCTGCGCAGTGACCACTCTCGGCGCGTCGCCACAGCGGGGGGAAGGGGAGATATGTAATAAAATAAATAAATCTTAAAAAAAAAAAAAAAAACAATAAGGACTACTGCAATGGTTATAGAGAGAACTCTGCCCTTTTGAAAATGAAGTATTATTATACCCAAATGGCAAAATTATGTGCCAGGCCGGGGCAGTGTCTAGTGGCAAAGAGAAACAGAAGTAGTAATAAATGTATAAAGTGTCTTTTATTCATCAAAACAAATTAAACTCCACACTTAAGATCGGTACATTTGAAGTATGGAAATTATGCTATTTTCTCTGTGTCTTTATAATTATATAAATAAACATATATATATATACACATATATATACTATATAATATATATAATACACGTATAAAGCATTTCATAATATATTCATAAATATATTCCTAAATATATATCAAAATTGAAAGATCTAAAAGAAGAAATAAATAAATTCACTATTTGTGAATGGTGACATTTAAAAGTAGCTATCAATGTAATAGCTGAATTTAAGACAATATTAGCAAACAAAATCCTGCCATGTATAAGTTGGATATTACATCATGATCTAGTGAGTTTTATTTCTGGTGTGCAAGGATGGTTTGCCATTCAAAAAGCAATTAGAATTAACATTCCAATATCAATTCAGTTTAAATTGAAGGAGTATTCCTAGTCAGTGTCTATCCAGTCCCTAGACAATTCAGATAAATTAAAGACAAATTGAATCAATTATCTTTTGCTATGTAACAAACCATTCCAAATATATGGCTTAAAAATAACCATTTATGTAGCACATGGTTCTGTGGAATTACATTTTGACTGTGCTCAGCTGTGCAGTCCTTCTGGTCTGGTTCACACTCACCTGATCCTCTTGAGGCCCAGACACAGGACTCACACAGTTTTTTTTCTCCTGCATCTTTTAGTAAATACATGTCACAGTCCCAAACCCAATTCATACCTTGGGGGAATAGACACTATCTCTCAAAAGATTATGACAATTTTTCTGATTTTCCACTCAAACTATTAGCATTAATAAGTAAATAACAAGGTCACAGGAACCAGTATTTATGTTTAAAAATCCATTCTATTTCTAGATACCAGCTATGTACAAAAGTATAATGGCATTTAAAAAGTTTACAACATATCAAGTGAATGTCTGCTTTT
>PVKH010009263.1:0-18931 GCA_004027955.1 Chaetophractus vellerosus
CAAATCACAACTGGATTTTGCAGCCATTCGTTTTAGAACTCTCTCTAGGGCTGTTAATATTGTCATTGACTCTAATTATTGACTGCTTAATTCATAATGCATGATTAAAGATCTTCATTTTCCTGGGAGAGCTGAGATCTTTTCATTACAGCTAATTTGATAAGTGAAAATATTTAGTAAACAAGATGGTTCTTTGGAAATAGTAGGATGTGCAGCCGTGATTTTCCAAATTCATATATTAATATAAACAACATGGCAACTGCGGAAAGCTGATTGTTTAGGAAACAGACTCCCAGACGCTGGATTGGAGCAACAATATGGGTCAGTTCCTGAGAGCCTGATCCCCTGAGCTTTGGTCATGTCAGGCCCAAGATCAAGAGAAAGCTCATGGGCTAAAAAGCTTGGCGTGACATCTTAGAGACCCAGAGCACGAAGGCTCTTTACACAAACAGAACAAATCCTTTTCAGTGCTTTTAGGCCTTAACAAACACGGGGTGATGTGTAAAACTGCACTTCTCCCACCCTACAGCTAGGCCCCAGCCCGTGAACCCCTGAACTCTTTTCAGCATTTCTTAAATCTGCCCCATTGAACAATCTGCGTTCATTGTAACAAATACAATCTCATTGAATTGGATTCTGAAGAGACTTTATAGCTGAGAAAAAAAGAGGACTGATCCCGTATTCTCTTTAGTTTAAACAAGGGACAGAGCCCAGCAAATGAGAAATCTTGGGTTAGCGAAGTTCACTAGGATGGGTGGGAGGAAGAAAGAAGGGGAGAAAATTGGATGGACTGTACTCTGTAAGGAATCAATTCCCATATATCCCAGGAATAGAAAATCAGCATTAACGTCAGTGCTTTTATTACGTGAGTGTTAGGTGTCACTGGGCACATTTTGATTTTCCTATCACAGTGTGGTACACTTTATTTTAATGTAAATTTCCTTGGAATGTAAGGTATGGCTTGGAGTCAGAGAGTTTCTAAAATTATAAAGTGGGAGAGGAAAAACATGCCAGTAGCTATTTGCAGATGTAATAGAGATTTAACTCATCTGAATATTTATAGTTTGTATTAGCTTACTGGCCAGTATAGTCTGATAAAACTTGTGCTATCACCCAGACACACACAATTCATTGCCTCGTATCATTATGATTAGCTATAGTCCTCTCATTACTCACCCATTGCTTCAGTTGTATCAGGAGTAAAAATAATAAGCCATAAGCTTCCCTGCTGCTTAACCTAATAACAAATCATTCCCAATACCGAGCCCAATGTCTATTATTCAAAGCAAATGAGAATCACACAGATGCAGACAGATTTCTTCTTCCTTCACAGGGACAGCTGACCTCTCTCCAGTGAAGCTGTGGGCCCATGCACATGTTACATTTAGGAACTCGCTCTTTACTTTCAGGAGTTACAAATCCTTCACAACGTAACAAGCAAAATACAGAGTTAGCCTTGTAATGCTTCAGCTCACAAATTAGTGAGACAAATTAAAAAAGCATAAAATATCTTGAAAATAGCACTTATCATCAGTCTCCCATTCAGAAATAATGAAGGAAGATGGTTTATCCAGATTTAGTGATAAGATACGACATAAGTGTAAATATAACATGTTATGACCTTTCTTCTGCTGAACAATAAGCATTTTGTTCATTATTCAGTGTCTCTTTGTTTACAATGAATATGGTGATGAATCGAAGTTATGACATCAATTAAATCACAAGTATATATTTTCAAACAGACAAAAATGCAGATATTTTTAAGGCAGGTAGCAAAAATGATGAGTTACAGTCTATTTTTGGTCTCTAAATGAGTTATACATATTCAAAAAAGGAACATTAAAGACGCTCTACAAATCCAGGATCATATATTACTTTTACTCTGAACAAAGATAACATTTGTAGAATCCCATTAGCAATAAATCTTTTAGATTTTTTCACTTAAAATCTTATGATCCCAATGGGAAGACTAGATAATCAGTAAATAGAACTCTGATATCTGTCAGGAATTTGCTTGAATTAGAGCTGAACTAACTTGACAGGGAGATTGAGGGAAAAAAATTACCTTTGGTGTTCTGATGAATATATTCGAATTTTTCTTTAAAGATATCACTAAAATGGAAACAAAAGTACTTACCTTGTCATATTTGAAAAACACAGGATGTGTAATATATATCAATGATATAAAGTTAATATCCTTGGATAAAAGGTACTCATGGACTATAGAATAGTTTTAAAGAATACTGAACTTTGATATGTTTTTAGAAGTTTTACATAATAAAATACAAATAGTCCAAAATTGTATATTTCTCTTTTTAATAATTTCAACAGTACAGAGAAATTTACATTAAAATTGTTTTAATGTAATTAGACTCATTCAATGGTTATGTTAGGAAAGGAAAAAATGGAGGGGGGGTATAAAAAACATTCTGGACTATTGTATATAATAGCCCCTGCAGCACATGATGATCGTTGGCTCTTTGGAGCATTGCAGTGTCTGGTGATTTAGTTGTGGAGCCCTTATGGATTAAATACCCACTTTCTAGTGCAGGAGAGTTAATGTCTTTCCATTACCTCAGTTCTTTGGAAGAAAAGCATTCCCCCAAAGGGAAGCTACACCAAACCATTAAAAAGGGTCAATTTTGCAAAAATATCCCACAACTTTATTAATTTTCAAATGGGACTTTCTAATCCTTTGCTTTTCAAATTGTTCTCTTTCGAACCACATCATCATTTTCTTTCTCTCCTTTTTCAATTTTCTAAACTTGACAGAGTCCCAGTCTTTGCCTATGATTTGAACAGGTTTCCAATATCACTTTAATCAACAATATAAAATCCTGCATTTTGAAAAGATTTTCAGTTTAACTTTTTAATTTGGATCCTATTTGCATAGGAAGTTGTAGATATCAGATAACCAGCAGGGGATTAATTGATCAAGATGTTGATTCTGTGGATTAAAATAGGTGCCATACAACTATGCGATTATAGCAAATACCATTGATTGTTGACTTTGGATGAATTGTATGTTTATTAATATGTGCCAATAAAATTGATTTGTTAAAAAAATAGGTGCTATATTAATTACAGAGGAGAGTTTGGGTAGGAAATAATTTTACAAGTGGTCAGTTCACCAGTGAATATTTTCATGCTGTGACAACTTTTGCTTTCCTAGGGGCAATTTCTTAACTGGTAGAACTCACAAAATGAATCCACAGATGAGGGACCAAATGCCATTGTCCATTTGACATTCTACTGGAGATCCAGAGACAAATAATGTAGGCATTAATAGCTAAATAACTCGTAATACAGTCTTGAAGGCAAACTATGTTTTAAGCATTTAGCATATATAGATCTGTGCTGTAGATCTGTCTGTAAGAAGGAGGAACATTTTGGCTTCAGTATGCTTATTTTACTCTTAAATCCCTTGGATTCCTGTAGTGCAGATTCATTGCTCTAGGCATTTATTACACAAACACATATGAATGCTCTCTTTCTGTCTGGCACTGTGCTAGGCTCTGGAGGTACAAAGATGGATGGTGGATCTCTTCCCACAAGGAGCTAAGGATCTAGTAGGAGAAACGTCTGAACAGACAAGTTCAGTAGAGTGTGGTTTGAAAAAAAAAATTACTTATGGCTATAATACATTTACTATGAGTCAGGCACTGCACTAGATGCTTTACTTATATCATTTCATTTCATTCTAACAGCCTAGTCAGTGGCTAAACACCTAAATCTTTCTGAGGCCAAGGTCATGCTCTTTACCACTGTATTGGACTTTTCCCCACGATAAGTACAAAGACAAAGGTTCATTCCCAGCTGCTGTGATAACATCCAGGAAGAGCCCCTGACCCAGCCTGGGGGTGCTCAGGGAGGCCTTCTTGGGGGTGTTGTTGTCTGAGGACAAGAGCTGAGCCTCTTGGCAAGACAGAACAAAACAGAGAGGTGGCAGAGGGACAGGTTGCTAATACTTGAGTTTGGGAAATCATGCTGCCTTTGTTTTCTTCATTATTATAAGCATGGTTATTCTATAGACCATTTTACACTACATTACCTAGAATATAACAATGTAATTTCACTTACAATCATGTTTAGTGTTCCTGACTAACACCAGAAAATTCCAAATAAAATCTTATGTCTAATCATTGTCCCCAATTTTGTATAAAACATTTCAAAAGCCCACTGCCTCGGGCAATATACATAAGAGGGATTGTTATCCAACTCATCACTGCTTCTTCTGATTCTTCTACAATGTGTAGTTACCCAGAAATGTCACATGGGATTTTGCATTTATATAATGCTTTTTTAGGGTAATGAAAACCCAATGAAATCAGTCGGCTTATTTAATGTTCAAAGTGTTTAATAAGCTTTTCTCTCTTTTTTTTGAATGAACCATTTAAGTCTTTTTTTTTCTCTTTTCATTAATTAACTCACCAGTGCACCAAATACGTATCAGATAAATGAGTTGATAGGGTCCCCAGTTTAGTTGAAGATGCAATACGGAAAGCACTAATTAGGCAGGCAAGAGCTACAGATAATTAAATAGTGATTAATAGATTTTTGCACTACTAAAATTAAAAGTAACTAATTAGTTGAAAAAAATATTTAAAATTGTGTCCTTGGAATTTACAAGATTGCAAGGGCTCTCTAAGATTATTTTGGTTTTGTTAAGAGTGAAGGTTTTATTTTTTTACTCCCCTCCTACCCTTCTGACATCTTGTGTCAAAGTGTTCCCATGTTAATAGTAGAATATAATGGAAGTTTATGCAATTAAATACAGTAAGAGAGTTTATAGACCATTTATCATTGGATATGGGTCATATACTGTGAATTTCAGAAAATAAAAGGGAATTCCATTTGTAGCCCACTCTTGCCTGAAGCTCACCTAATGAAATCTTTCTCACTCATAGAATTAACAGTGTATCCAGCTGAAAAGTATTTAACATTCTCTGTGCATACTAAGCTTGCAAAAGTAGAATAAAACCTTGCATACTTACAGGGGATTTTTTGCTGCTTTTTCTTGAGCCCAAATTAGGCAACTCTTGTTCATTTAGTGCATTTGAAAGGAGCTGAACTTTTAAAATTCTGAACTGTCAGTCCCCGTCATTTCATTTGACAGCTGACACTTTCAGAATGAGGAACACACAAATCACGGGAGTGGAGTGAAACACTGCTCATAAATGCTATTGTTTTTCTCGATGGAAAAAGGAGTACCTTAAACAATTGTTTGCAGATCCGACGGGTTTGTTATGATGCAAAATACATGTTTGACTGTCACCATTTTTGTTTACTATCTGCAGAGCATAAAATTACAGATAAAAATTTGAGGAAACATAAGGCCAGAATCATTAAGAAAAGAACCATGTTTTTTCAGCCCGTGTAACCCCTCTCCTATTTCAATATGATAAACATTGAGTCTTCCTTCATTAAGGCATGAAAGTAAATAAATAATTTATACTTCTTGAGATAATTACAACATTTCAGTATTTATGGAAAACAAGGACTCTCAAACACTTGCTTGTCTGCCTATACCCTGTGCCTTTTAGCAATCTAGGCAAGGTGTAAAAACTGACTCTGCCAATTTGAAATTTAATTTAAGGATGACCATGATGATTTTGGAGGCTTTATAGCATTGCTTTCCTACCATCAAAGTTCTGGTAGGAGCAATGTTCCCGATACAGGCAACCCCTGTATATCCTTCACATCCTTTGAACTGACCAAACCACCTAGAATGGCACATTATATTTTACTGAAGGCTTCCTTCATTAATATTCATCCATATACAGTGAGAAAAAGGATTGTTCCTGTTTTTTTTTAATGGTACTGGGGCTGGGGAATGAGCCCGGGACTTCATATGTGGAAGCAGGCACTCAACCACTGAGCCACATCAGCATCCCTGAGTTGGTTTTCCCATTTGTTTGCTTGTCTTTTTTTTTTTTTTTTTTTGGTTACATATCCCTCCCTTTTCTGCTTGCTCTTGCTGTGTGTTCATTTTGTGTGTGTGTGTGTTCTTCTATGTCTGCTTTGTCTCCCCGCCACTGCAGCGACGCACCGAGTCAGCTCACTGTGCAGGCGGCTTGCCCCACTTGTGGGCGGCTCTGCTTCCGTTCGCGGCTGGCTCTGCTCCCGTTCCCAGGCGGCTCTTCTCCTGTTCCTGGGCGGCTCGCCCTGCCCATGGATGCTTGCCCTGCCCGTGCGGCTTTTTGCCCTGCCCACGGTGGCTCTGCCCCGCCCACGGCGGCTTGCCTTCTCAGGCAGTCTGCCCACTCGGAGAGGTCCCCAGGAACCGAACCTGGGGCCTCCCATGTGGTGAACTGGAGCCCTATCCACTGAGCTACAGCCGGCCCCAACTTTTTTTTTCTAAGGACACACTGGGAACTTAACCCAAGACCTCCCATGTGGGAAGTAGGTGCTCAACTGCTTGAGCCACATCTGCTCCCCTTATTTTGTTTTACATGTACCTACTTTGGAGAGAGATAGATAAATAGCTTGACCTGTATGTTTTGCCTATCTCATGGTAATATTTGTAACACTTTTATGTTTTAAATGTTTTATAAATATGATTATTAAACTTAGTGAATGTTGTTGAATATCTTACTAAACCACAGCAAGACGTATAAGAGATTGAAATAGTTTTGACCCAAATAATGAATTGGTAAGGTTTTGATATGGGAGCTAAATTCCAAAAAATAAAAAAAGTTATGGAAAAGTGCAGGAGTGACTGCATTTCTTTTTTCTTTTTATATTAGGACTTTCAATTTTCAATGCAATTAGTTGGAAAAGGAAATTATTTTCAATATCATTTATTGCATGAACTGACAGATAAATCACTTAACTGTCTAGACAGGAAACATACATGCATATTAAAACATGAAACACTCATTACCACATGGCCTTGAAGGATGTTAACATCTAATGCATATATTTTTGCATATACATCCATAGGACAGTTGATTGGAGAAAGTGCTGAACCGAGAGTCCAGAAAATGGGTCTAGCACTGTTCTACACATAATTTTTTAGTGCCTCAGTAAATCTGGTAAATGAGTGAGTGAAGAAAAACTTTTCTAAACAAGAAAGTGCTTTTTACTCTAAATGAGAAAATGCAATTTTGTGGGAAAATGTTCTTTAAATTCAAGAGACTATACATGCAAATATTAAGTATGCAATCTCTGTGATTTTCATCGGAAGGCATGGGCAGTTTATATGCCTCACAGGGAAACCTAAGCTCTTCCTGGAGAAATCATTGCTTTGCCTTCTAGTTTCACTGCTCTGACCTCTCCTTGAGGTTTTACTTGAAATATGTTTAATTTCAAGTCACCATCTCTACTGTTTGCTTACTCACCTTCTCAAAACCAACAGGTCAGAAGTCAATGGGTACTTTTTAAAATTCATGACTGTCATAGGATGTATGATTCCCAAGACAGCTGTGGTAAATAACCAGTCTCACAGATGGATAATATCCAGAATGTTATTCTGTGGCTAAGATTTTACCGGAGTTGCCCCTTACGCCCACAAATAGGCTGTTTGCTTGGTTTGTCATTCACTTCCAAAGGTACTTAGGAGGGGTGGAAGCCTAGAGTGAGCAGTTAAGTTCCTCCATGTGAGAGGACAAGTGAATTAAAGTTCTAGTGACTCAAGTCTCAGAGGCAATTACAGAGGTTTTCAGTAGTTAAACCAAGGTAACTTGCAAAGAGCCCAATTCCATTGCTGAGTTGATCTTTAAATCAATATATTTCCACAGACATTATATATGATAGCACATGCAGGCTGGCTGGGAAACAAGGAGTGGAGGCCCCAGGACAGATTTAAGGGGGAGAAAGCATGTCTTTATATGAGGTTGGATTTTCTAGTATTATCTAGGGCAAAAGTTTTTTAAAATCTTAAATTACTTGTCACTCTGTAGCAGAGAACAGTTTCAGAGATTCAACTTTGGTCTTACATAGTTACTCCACATAATGTCAGAGACCCCTAAAAGGGTACTTTGAAAGATATATTGCAAATTGTTATGCAATTCCCTATTCTGCTGGCCAGGAGAATTAGGAATTTGGGAGGATTTTTATGTGGGGTAGGGGAAAGAGAGGGTAAAAACTGACATGGAAATTTATTTTTAAGGATACTAAAACCTGGGCAGTTTTTACTGCACAGCCACAGGATACTAGCTAAAATAATTTGAAAAGAAAGCAGTGGAGAGACTGAACTGATGGGCTATAGAGAATGGGTTCTGGAAAAACCCTTTCAATACAGTTTAAATGGAAATGGACTTCACTGATCTCAGATTCTTTCCAATTTCATTGAAGTCCTGAGGAACAAAGAGGTCAGTTACAGCAGTTCACTAAATGGGCAATGTAGTTGGTTTGATTGGTATATGAACTGCACCCAGGAAAACCATTCCCTATTGCCCTCTGAACCCTGATTAGGAAAGAATGCCCATCTTATATATTGCAAAACAGTCAAGATCTTTATGAGTGATCCGTGTGGTTAAAAACTTGGGCTTTGGGATTCAAATCCCAGCTCCACAATTACTAGCTGGGTACCCTGGAAATTTTACTAAATCTCTTTAGGCCTCAATTTCTTCAGTTGCTATAGGGGTTTAATAATAATTCCACATCACATGAAATGTGATTACATACGGAACCTTCTTAACAGAGTACCTTGCACTTAGTATGTGCACAATACAATTTAGTAATGAGTTATATGCAGAAACTAATGAAGGTCAGCTGATGTGATCATGTTAAACATAATACATAGTATTAGAATAAAGCACTTCTGGGAATCAGAGTTGGCATCATACAACTGAAACACCTTGTTGGTACTGGATTAAAAAAAGAACTTGAGTTCTGCCTTAATTTTATCACCAGTTAAATAAGCACTGCAGAGGGAACATATTCTAAATATTTTCTAACAGTGGCAGCTGAAGTGTTATTATTAAAAATGAATGTAAAAAACTGAATGATCTTGGACAAGAATGATTCACAGGGTATTCCTTTTTGTGAGCATGTATTGCAATCTTCATAATTTAGACAGAATTGGTAACAATACTTGAAAATATGACATTGTACTTATTCTCAAATGACTTTGGGTTGTGTGAATGAGCCTTTTGTCAGTGAAAGAGTGAAGAGGATGTCATACCTCTCTTCCATTCACAAAGCCTAAGGGGAAAAAACCCAAATATCAGAAACATATGGTTTTACATTTCTGTGTCTGAGCCGGCAACATCGATGGAGTTTTATGTAAAGAGATAAAAATCTGTGCATGGACTGTCACAAGCTGTTTGGGTGAATAGAGTCACTGTTGCTAAAGCACTGTTGATATTCTTAAATGGATTGCAATGAGAACCACCTGTAAGCCAGATAGATTTGGAAGTAGTGAAAATCATCCAGGGCTCTAGGTCGAAATAATGTAAATAAGTTGGGTGAAGAGAGGTCGAACAGTATCAATGAGAAAACCTCAAGAACAAAGAATACAGAAATGGGTGTGACTTCTGACAGAAGCACGGCAGAAGTATGTTTCAGAGGGATGAGAATATTACTCAGTGGTTGTTTGGAAAATTGGGATTACTGGATCCACTCACTTTTCATACTATATATGCTAATTATGCTAGGCATAAAGTGGTCAGCTTCAGAAAACACAGCACTGAGAAATACAGCAACCAAATTTTGAGATGAAGAACTTCCTAGGAAAACATTTTTCAGTGTCCGTGACTTTCTTATTGGGGCTAGTTAAATTGAAGATTTACACAAATTTATCAGGTGTTTTATACTTTTCTAGGTAAATTCCTGTATGTTATTTAAGTTGACCCTCATGAGGTAGGCAGGGTGAATGAAAGCTTGGCTAGCAAAAAGACTTCATGAAGTATTTTGTTTCAGAAGAATTTGATGAGGCATAGTAAAAATAAAGATAGGGATAAAATGAGTTAAATTGAATTACCCTCTTCTGAGCAATTGGTCCCCAATGATTCTGGTCTCATTCTTGGCAGATTCACGTCAATAAATTTGCTCAAGATACTTACTAAATGGTTGAAGAACCCTGGGTGTTTATATATGTGTGGGGTGAGGGGTATCTGAGAAGTTTCTTAAACCGAAGGAATTAGGGGATAACAGAGGAATGCATGTTAATAACTAATCTTACAACAAGGAAAAAATAATGCCTGGGTACAGAAGGGAGCATTGAATAAGGGCCAAGCACATGAGATCTATAATCAGGGACCTGGCTCTTCTGAATATTAGCTGGGACACCTTGGCCAGTTGCTTCAGCCTCTGTCTCCTCCTTGGTAAAGTAGCACCTATAATAATGTACCTAAAGCCTTTAGCATAGTGCCTGGCACATAGTGAGGGTTAAAAATGGTAGTTATTATTAATCACTATAAGCTAAGGGCTATGATTGGGGCATTATAGAGGACGTCATAGCACGCCCGATAGATGTAAGTCTTGAAGGATTAAGATTTTAACCTTGCAAAGCAGTGTGGTATAGTTAAGTAAAACAGAACAAAACAAATGAAATACATCTTCACCTTTGATGTTAGTTGGCTTGGCTCAGTTCTTTCTTTTAAAGATTTGTTTTATTTCTTTATTCCCCCCACCCCTTGCCACTTGTGCTCACTGTGTCCATTCGCTCTGTGTTTTTCTGTGTCTGCTTGTCTCCCTTTGTTGAGTCATCTTGCTGCGCCAGCTCTCCGCGCCGCTCAGGGCCGGCTTGCCTTCACCTGGAAGCCCCAGGAATCGAACACGAGGCCTCCCATATGGTAAATGGGAACCTAACCTATTGGGCCACATCTACTTCCCTTGGTTCAGTTTCTTATTTCTGGCAATTTTTATTTTATTTTCAGTTGCTGGGTATGTCACCTAACCTGGATAAATCTCGGTTTCAGAGAGATGAAAGAAAAAGAGCTTTGTCTTTTTCTCAAAGTTGCTAATATGAGTAAGAAATGTAACAGTGTTTAGGAAAGCATACTGTCGTGTACAAATTATTATTGCTATTATAATTATTACTTTGATGTGGACAGAAAGGATGGGAAGGGGCAATTCAGGCTGGGAGACTAGCATGAACTAAAGGCATGGAAGTATAATGGCACACAGAATGTTCAGGAAATGGCCAAAGGCAGGTTTGACTGGAATGTAGGGGTAGAAGGAAGAACGTCTATGGATTACTTCATGGAGAGCCCAAATGCTGGGTTACAGAGCTTGGGATTCATGCGGAGTCAATGACAGCTTTGAAAGAATATCTCATATTCTAGAAAGATTATTCTATAAGCTGGAAAAGTGCCCATTGGTACTTTATTAATGAAGGTCACAAGATAGTTTTAAAGAAGCACTGGTTGCCATCTCACTTTCATTCACTCTCTTTTCCTGGCCCAGACCCGTGTCATTCTTTGACTATCCTTAGGTGATTCTCATTCTGTCATATGCATTAATAATTGTCTCTGGAAATTTAGGAATCTATTAATGCTTATGCTTCATGCCAGCCTATTGAATTAGCATCTTTGGCAGTAAAGCCCAAGCTATGCATTTGAAAAATTAGTCCAGAGAGCAACAATTGGATCAGTCCAGTTCCTCACAGTGGACCATCTGCCTTGGGTCATGGGCTCTCCCTCTGGCCAAGCCAGCCGTGGTCAGGTGGCAGGGTCTCATGGAGTGGAATACTGCAGAAGGGGTCTGGGCTATCCAGAAGGGGGCTGATATAATAGCAATTCTAGCTAACCATTATCTAGCACTTGAGTCACAGTTCAAAGCATATTTTCATAACATATATAATTTATTTGTTTCTGTTTATTAAACAAAAATATATAGTTACTTTGTACCAGGCACTGTTCTCATTAAGTGAGAATGTATGAGATAGTTACTATTATTTTCTCATTTTAGTCAAAGAGACAGTCATAGAGTTAAGATCTTTTCCGAGATCATACAGTTAAAAGTGGCAAAACCGGGATTTGAGCCCAAGCACTCTGTTGTGCCAGTTCATGGGATCAGTTTCTTTACACTGTCAGGTAGCCAAGGATACTAAAGGCTTAATGATTCCCATGATGGAGTCAAGAAGGTAATAAGACTGACCCATAGAATGGTTTGAGGATGGGCAGACAGCCTGGTGCCTGCCTGTAAATGAGTTCTTGTTTTCTAAGTCTATATCCATGGTCTTTTCCACCATATTCTTTTTTCCTTTGACATTCCATATGTCTAACACCCAATAGGTGCTCAATAATATTTATTGAAAAAAATGTGGAATGAATGAATATGTAGGTAAGTGAAATGTCAAAAATAATCAAGAACGATTGAATTGGATTTTGAAGGAGGTAAAAAAGATCTTTGGTTGAATAAAAAAAACCACATTTGATCATTTGAGAATTAGAATGTTAACAAAGAATGGTACAGCATCACTTTACCTCTTACCTTCAGAGACTTCACTGTGCCCTAACCAAAGTGTTTTAAAGGTTTTTCATTCCTAATCTTTTTAGTTTGTAAAGTTTGAGCAATATAAAGCCCAAAACCTTTGGGGAAGGGTTGCTGCTTTTCTAGCAAGACAATTACAAGAATCAGTCATCTTTTAGTATTTTGTCGTGAGTCTAGAGCCATAGCAAGATGGTTGAATCAAGAAGAGAGAAAGTAAAGTACAATCTTCTCAACTTTGCAACACTGGGCATATTGACATTCAATTTAGCTAATATTTTATTCATACATCATTTTTTAAAGGGAAAAGTAATGACTAAAAGGAAAAATCAGAGACACTTTAGAAACATATTTTTCCAAAATAAACTATGAAAAAAAAGCATTTTTAGTTAATCAGCAACACAAAGATAAGCTTATCAAAGAAAATGTAAAACACATACTGAAAATGCAAACTGAGAATGACAGCCGAGTTCCATTACCTAGCTGTGGATGAAACAGCAGACTGAAGGGAAGGAAATAACAGCTGCAGCCATGCAATAAACACTCACAAGGGACTAAGTTGGTGCTTGATGCCAAATTAAACCTGTACATTAACCTTATTTGTTTCCTTGCAGTTAAGGGGAGACACCACCATCGAAATAAACAAGCTACGTCGAGCAAGCTATGAACTGGATCAGTTTTCAACCAGAAAAGGTTTATGTGTCTTTTCTATGAAGACCTTGGCTTAGGCAGCTCTGCTACATTAAAGGCATTTGCTTTAATCAGTTAGAGAGGGAGAGCCTAAGAAATGGTCACATGAAATATTCTGACAATGTTACAAGATGCCTGAAGACTATTCCCTCATTCTAAATGGGAAAAAGAGGACATTTCCACATCCAAGAGCTGCTTCTGATTATTCTACAATTCTCATGCAATCTTACTAACACAGCACATAGGGTAATAAGATACTCATGTAACAGACTTATGTTATATAATACCCTATGTTGTTTATATTCTTATTCTTTTTCAATAAATCAAGTTTTACTTTTAATTCTGTGAAACAATGTCATTTCAATTTATTTACACATACGCATTACTTCCTTATAAAGAAATCAGTTCATCCTGGAAATCTCTTTAATGTCTTGCTAACTCCCTCCCTTTTCTTCTTTCAATTTCTTCTTTCTTTCAACCCACTCCCCAACTGTGGTCAAATGTAGAATATAACAAAATGGAACTATGTGATAAATCTGGTTTATAATTGAGATTCTAAAGAGATGAATGTACTCAGAGCTTCTTTAGCAAGATTTTAACAACAGAATACATGTCAAGAATGGGGAAAGACTGGAGAAGCAGAAATCCTTAATTAGTATCCCTCAAAACTTATTTTTAGAAATTAACTCAGATTTTTTTTCTGCAAAGATACCAGGGTGGTTATCTAGTTCATTTTCATGACCTTTTACACCGTGGGGAGGAACTCTGGCTCTTCTAACTTCTTTATACTTGGGGGAATAGAGCCAGGGAGAGGATAAATGATATGCTTAAATTATAAAAATCAAAAATAGATCCCTTTGGCCATCTCACCAGTGCTGGCTCTCATAGTCTGGCTTCTCATCAGTGAGTCTCCTTTCTACGATAATGTGTTCATTAAAAATGATAATCTATGGGAAGATACGGAATAAGAATTTTTTTTGGTGATAGATTATTGAACATCCTGCAAGATGACGCTAGTTTTAAATTTTCGATAGTCTTCTTTAGATGATCAGTGAGGTAGTTGGATGTATGACTATAGTACTTTGCAAATGAGACCTCAATTGACCAGGTCTGGATCCTTTTAGAAGATCCCAACATGCTTTGACTTTGGTAAAGTGTGTAAAGGAAGATTTAATATAAATATTACCCAAAATTCATTGCAGTATGGGAAGAAAACACCATTAAGTTAAATTTTCTCCCACATTTTCCATGTATTTGGCTCTTGATTGTGGCTGGTGTAACCATGGAACTACACAGATAGAAAATACCCTTATGGTAAACCTGAATAACCAATCAAATCAATAAAGCAGAAGACATTGTTGGAAAAGAAATGCTGTTGGCAAATTTTGCATTTAATTCTCAATGGAGAGGCTTTAATAGTGAAACACAAATCAAGATAGATAAACAGTAACAACAGCAATAGCAGCAACAATATATCACAAACAAACAAACAAACAAACAAACAAACAAGTGTTTGCCTTTGGAAACTAAATTCAAGTTTCAAATTTTAGAATTCTGGTATAATTTTATGCAACTAGAAAAACCAATAAGGATTTTTCATTGCCACTTATTGATTGATTGATTTGAAAAAGTTGTGGTGCGTGTGTATGTATTGTGTGAGGAGAAATGACGGTGGTGTAAGTACATAATTTCCAAAGTACATGGGTTCTTCTAACCCTCACATTCATTATTGACAGGGTCCTATTAGTGATGTGTGGCAACTTAGCCACTGTTCACAATGACTCCATCAAATGGGGCAACACAATTCTTGTTGTGATCACAAAATGATCAGTGAGGTTAGAAGCCAACTGGTAAAGATGAAAACATTATTCTTGTTTGTAGTGGGGAGATAGAAGGAAGGGGTGAGTCCGAGCAGGAGATTTCCAAAGCCAAAGTTTCCTTAATTCTTACATAGCTTTTACATCCTTCAATTATTTTATTTAGCAAGGCTCCCTCTCTGTCTTCTTACGTTTATTAAATATAACATTTCTAATGGCTAACCCTTTTGTTGTCCCATGGATTATGACTTTATATGGTGTTAAAAGATAATTTTGTCTCTCTTATTTAAGGTGATAAAAAAGAAATTTTTTGAAGTTGGTGATAGAAAAAAAATTACAAAAAGGTGGCTCCTGCACCCCATTCTCCCTCTGGTTTCCCTTCCTTCTTCTTTCTTTCTTCTCACCCCACTTTCTTTCTGTCCTTCTTTCTATCCAAAAATATTTATTAAGTGTACAAAGCATGTGAGGCAAACATTGATGCTTATTTAATAAATAATCTTTCAATAGCTGATGTATAAATCTTGTTAGTCATCTGGCTTTTACTTGTTCTCTTCAATGTGGAATTGTTTTTTAATGTATAACTTTAAGGCCTGTTTATTTTTTAAATTTAATAAAAACTATTACTCAGCCTTTTAACAGTATGTACTTTTTAGCTGGGCTTCTTGCTTAACTTCAGTATAATTCATGATAATAATGATATGGCAAGATTCTGAAAAATGTTTGGAATTGTGAACAATTAAATTATATTCACTGTGATTGTAGTGTTAATTGTAGCTTTTTGATTGCAGTCATCTGAAAATTGGAAATCCAGGTGTGGCATATATAATGATTAGAAAAGTTGATTAGCATGCTCCATTCTCAGTCCATGCCAGACTGTATTCTTCAAATATGGATTTTGAAGCACTTTGCAAAGAATAGAATCCCCCTATTACTGATAGATTAACCAAGGCACCAAACCAGATACCTAAGTTAGGTTATATTTAGAGAATAGAGAAACATTTCTTAAAATCCATTTCTCCTCTCCATCACTTTAGATTCGATTACATTCATCATTGTTCTCCTCCCATGATTTGCACTCCAGATAACAAGTTGCTTTGAATGGCATTACCCTGTTAGATGTTCTGCTATAGTGGAATAAGGAGATTTTCACATATAAGTAATGACGCTTCTCCTGTGTGGTAGTTTAGTTTGGGTGTCTTAGTAGCAGAATAATTATAGTCAATAAATATGGAAAGTAGTCTGATAATGTAAGGAAGAAATATTAAAATTTGTATCTTTAAGGCTACTAATGATAAATTAAATGTATTTCTTTGACAAAATAATTTAAAAAGCACTTTGTTACTACGGGCTACACAGTTTTTGTTATTATAATAATTCTATGAGTTTTCACATTTGCAAGTTGCTTCAATAGCCCTGCATATTTCCTTGTTTTATGTCTGAGACTAAATTAATTACTTTGTTTAATTTCATGAACATGCCAAACTGCGGTTATGAATAGCTACTAATATCAAGTGTTTACATAGAGAGTATGGGATGTTACAATAAATATCTACCCAATTACCAAACAGCTGAAGGCAATGTTGTTTTCAGGTAAGCCGGACAAATTTTATGTTTGCTATATTTAACAGAAAATGAAACAAATGCAAAGTCAGCACTGAAGTTTTGTTAAAATACAATGAAGCTCCAAATGTCAAATTAAACTTTATTAAGAAACCTATTTGCAAATATAATATTATATAAGACAAAGCTTTTTTTTTTTAAAGCCAAAGAATCTCAGTGAAAATAGAGACATCTTGAGCCAGTGTTTAGAAGTTTTTTGGCAGACCTATATGAGGAGAAGAGAAATAAATATGGGAGGGCAGTTCAGCAGGGAACTGTGGCTTTACAAGGGGTTGGCCTAGAAAAAGCTATAAACACATTTGTCACATAAAAAATAACAACAACAGCAATAAAATAACTCTCGAATCAATGTTGTAGCCTTCACATTAATGTAAGTTACTTTAATGTAAGTTATTTTATTTAATCCTTAAGCAATCCCATGGAGGACACTGATAGAATTAATGCTTCCCCAAATGATTCTTTTTTTTTTTTTTTAAAGATTTATTTATTTTATTACATATCTCCCCTTCCCCCCGCTGTGGCGACGCGCCGAGATTGGACACTGCGCAGGTGCGGCTTTTCCCGCTTGTGGGCGGTCTCTGCGTCTGTTCACGGCCGGCTTTTCAGTTCGTGGGTGGCTGGCTGCGCTCCATCCGCGGGTGACCTGCCCTTCCCGTGGCAGCTCTTGCCATGTCCGTGGCAGCTTCTTGCCCTGCCCACGGCGGCTCCGGCCCACCCATGGCGGCTTGCCATTCTCAAGGCGGTCTGCCCGCTAGGAGAGGTCCCCGGGAATCGAACCCGGGGCCTCCCATGTGGTATGCTGGCGCCCTATCCACTGGGCTATCCAGCCGGCCCCCCCAAATGATTCTTGTTGTACTAATGAGAGAATTAATGCCAAGTTAGGATCAGGGTAGGGTGAAGAGTGTATTAAGACTGAACTTAGGTTGCTCTTTCTCTTCTGCTAAGTGACCTCCACCAGGACTCACTCCACTTAGTGGCGTTAAATCTACTCCTGTTGGAGGTGAGGAGAGGTAGAAACTTCTAAGGCTTCAGATTATCCCCGCCCCTGTTGGGAATCCAGCTCTGGAGCCTAAATTTGATCTTGAATTATAGCGGTCTTTCCTTACTCTCTATTCATAGTATTCTGCCAGGTCAGAACAAGGACAATGCATAGGTTTTGATCCTGTGGTTAATAATTGACAGCTGGAGAGAGTGTCCCTCACCACTCTACCTGGCCCCACACCTTCCTTCACCTGCTTATAGTCTTATTTCCTCTTTTGGCTTCAGAACTTCTAAGTCGGTGTTTAACTGCTGTGGTAAATAGGTATGGTTTACTTTTTTGTTCTCTGATTTATGCTTGGAGAGAAAAAAATTGAAAAGCCCAAAATGCTGAGACCCTGGTAACTATTTCTCCTGAGATGCTGAAATCTTAGTAGGGAACTTCGATTCTTAGCAATTCTGTGACTTTTGCCTGCTAATTCTTTTGACTTTTTTTTCCTTCTTTTCTTTCAATTGGAGGCCGTTAGAGAGGATTTTCTTGGTTCATCTTCTTTTTCTGGTATTACTTCCAGGATGTGCAAGTGGCATTGGGAATGGTGCCAAGCCCCGCTGCAAAACTGATTTTTGCTCTGCCTCCTCTTTCTAAGATTTTTAATGAGGTAAGTTTAGGTGCTGATTGTGATTTTCCCCCATTATTATTCTTTTAAACTATTCTTTGTTTACATTGTTGGATGAGGAAGAGAGATTCCAAACTCTGATTTCACTTTGCCAATTTTACTTAAAAATCCTCTTAAATATTCTTGCTTCAGTTAAGGTTATTATCATAACACTAAATATGCAATCGTATAGTGTGTTTTTCAGTGTTTACATTAGGAACTAGTTTTCTATGACTATTATCCCTTTGTAAAATGACTTCTGATGCCCCAGAGTCTCTGCTGTGGGCAAGTGGCCTATTCTCTCTGGAGTCTGATTTATATACCTTTATCTCATTGGACCCCATGGGGCATTTGACACCATTGACGGTTTCTTCTGTGTAAATCTATTCTTTGGCTCCCATTAACTTTTCCGAGTCAGCCCCAGCCTTTCTTATTGTTCCTTCTTAGCTTCTTCATGGAATCTGTTCTATCTATCCTTATTTATTTATTTATTTATCTATTTATTTTTTATATATCTATATACATTTTTAGGATACATTGATTACATAAATGTTACACAGAGATTCCAGGAGTACCCATATGCCACCTCCCCACCCTTCCCACAACCCCCCACATGCACATCCCTAAGTGTGGCATAATGCCTCTGATAGATACACACATTTTGGGGCTTTTCCATCAGACATATATCACAGTTCAGGCCATAGACAACCCTCTCTTCCTTACAGTTCCTGAATGATACATGATCATACAAACTGGCCTACCTCCTCCATTGCAGCATCATCCATGACAATT
>PVKH010009264.1:0-18937 GCA_004027955.1 Chaetophractus vellerosus
TCTGGCATTGTGGGGTGGAGGGTAATTGTGAAATACTCCAGAGATTTCCTCATAAGAAAGTCCTGTTCTCCAGAGCTTTATTACAACTGGGGAAAGGGGCTGCCTCCATTCCAGCCCCCCTCTCCCCTTCTGATATCACCTAGTGGGGGGGAACCCTAGTCAACAGGGGTCAAGGCATGGTCAAGGAAATAGTTCGGGAACTTTACAACCAAGGAAAGGTGGGGGAGGTAGGGGAGATGGGGGATTATACAACTATACCACTGGACAGAAATTGTAAAGGTTACAGTCTGAAGACACAGGCCCACTAAAAGATTGTGATTTAATAGGAATACTAAAGAACACTACCCTTCACCCACATCTTACCACCATACCAACAAGACCACAGTATAGTAGTAGTTTATTATAATTGAAAGAAGTGTAAGACACAGACTCTTTCTGAGGAAAAGGACTTAGGGAAACAAAAAGTCAAGAGGGGAGACAAAAACAAGGATACCACAGGAATTTGAAACCTCTGGAACCTATAGCTGTAGTGAACATGAAACATAACCCACCTTCTAGCCAAATGAACATAAATCCTCACACTAAAGGCCTACTTCAGTTTCTCTTACTCAACATGACATGTCCAGCTTTCAACAAAAAATTACAAATCATGCCAAAAGGCAAGAAAAAACACAGTCTGAAGAAATGAGGCAATCATCAGAACCAGACAAATATTAGGATTACCAGACAGGGATTTTAAAATAACTATGATTAATATGTTAAGGGTTCTAAAGGAAAAAGTAGACAATATGCAAGAACAGATAGATAATGTAAGAAAAGAGCTGGAATTCTAAGAACAAATAAGGAAAAGCTAGATATTAAAAACACTCCAACAGAAATGAAGAACACTTTTGATGAGCTCATCAGTAGACTTGACATGGTCAAGGAAATGATCAGTGAACTTGAAGATATTGCAATAGAAACTTCCCACACTGAAATGCAAAGAGGAAAAGAATGGTAAGGGGGAAAAAACAAGAAAGAACATTGAAGAGCAATGAGACAATTTAAAATTCTTGAAAACCAGAGAAGAAAGAGAATGAAGCAAAATAACTATTGAAGTAATAGTGGCTGATATTCCAAAACTAATGACAAACACCAAACTACAGATCCAGAAAACTTTGAGAACACCAAGCAGGATAATACAAGAAAAATATAGCTTAGGACATATTGCATCCAAACTGCTGAAAACCAAAGACAGAAAAGAGAATCTGCAAAGAAATCAGAGGCAAAAAAGACACCTTAATTATAGAGGAACAAGAATAAGAATTACATTGGACTTTTCACAAACCATGTAAGGAAGAAAAGAGTGAAGTCAAATATTTAAAATGTGGAAAGGGAAAAAAACACCCATCTAGAATTCTTTATCCAGAAAAATTATCCTTCAGAAGTGAAGGAGAAATTATGACTTTTTCAGACAAAAACTAAGGGAATTCATTGCCAGCAGTCCTGCTCAAAAACTCCTATCTACATAAAGAAAGGAAGAGCACCAGAGAAGGAATACATGCAAGCAAAATTATTTTTTATTCCTAATTAATCTAAGAGATAACTGCTTGTTTAATAATACTCTACATCCAATGTATGGGGATGATTACAGTAGCTGGATAAGTGAAATGAATACAGTAAAGTCACAAGGGACAGAAAGGAGGAATTGGAATACACTTTCATAAGGTACCTGCACTACAGGTGAAGTGGTATAGTATTACTTGAAGGTGGGCTTAGACTAGTTAAAATGTATGTTGTAAACTTGAGTCACCACTAAAAATTTTTTCACCACTAAAATTTTTTAAAGTATATAATTTTTATGCTAAGAGAGAAGATAAGATGTAATCTTTATAAATGCTCAAGTAAAACAGAAGAAGGCAGAAAAAGAGGGGGAAAACAAAGGACAAGTGTAACAAAAAGGAAAAAAAGGTACAAACATGTAGATATTAATGCAACTCTATCAATAAACACTTTAAATGTAAATGGTCTAAATATATCAATTAAAAGAAAGAGATTGTCAGAGTGGATGAAAAACAAAACTCAAATTTATATGTTGCCTACAAAAAAACACTTTAAATATAAAAACTCAGATAGGTTAAAAGTAAAAGGATAAAAAAGATATACTATGCTAACACTAACCAAAGAAAGTTGAAGTAGCATGTTAACTTCAGACAAATCACACTTCAGTGCAAAGAAAATTATCATAATGATAAAGGGGTCGATTCTCCAAGAAGATATAGCATACTAAATGTGTTTATTTCCAACAAGAGAGCATCAAAATACATGAGGCAGAAACTGATAGAACTGAAAGGGAAATAGACAAATCCATTATTATATTGGAGACTTCAACATCCCTCTGTCAGTAATCAATAGATCAAGCAGGCAGAAAATCAGTAAGAATATTGATGACCTGAACAGCAACATCAATCAAAGGATCTAATTGACATTTATAGAATGATCCATCCAACAACAGCAGAATACATATTCTTTTCCAGCTCACATGGAATACTCACCAAGTAGGCCACATTCTGGGCCATAAAACATATCTTAACAAATTTAAAAGAATAGCAATAATACAAATTATTTTCTTAAACCACATGGAGTTAAATTCAAAATCAGCAACAGAAAGATAGTTGGAAAATTCCCAAATATTTGTAAATTAAACAATACACTTGTAAATAACCCATGGTTCATAAAAGAAGTGTCAGGAGAAAATACAAAATAATTTTAACTAAATGGAAATGAAAATACACCGTATCAAAATGTGTGGGATGCAGCAAATGCAGTGCTTAAAAAGAATTTTATAGAATTGAATGCATATATTAGATAAGAAGAAAGATCTAAATTCAGTAACTTAAGGTTCCTCCTTAGGAAACTAGAAATAGAAGAGCAATTTAAGGCTAAAGTAAGCAGAAGAAAATACCTAATAAAATTTAAGAAAACAATAGAGAAAAACAAAAAAACCAAAAGCTGATTGTTTGAAAAGGTCAATAAAATCAGTATACTTTTAGCCAGACTAACCAAGAGTAAAAAGAGAAAGACAATATAAAACAGGTGTAGATACCGTGACATCTTTGGAAAATGTGGTCCATGTGGGGGCATTCAGCCTGCCTATATTAGACACCTCTCTTCTTAAAAAAGAAAAACAAAACAAAGTAAATGGATATTTCCCAACCTATTTTTATTGTCAGGACACTCAAAGAAAATTGGATGGATGGATGAATGGATGGATGAATGAACGGATGGACGGACGGACAGATGGATAGATGGATGAATGCATGCATGGATGGATGCATGCATGGATTAAATAGATAGGTGATGGATAGATAGAGACAGAGAGAGGGGTTGGCACACTGCTGTAAATAGAGAGGTAAGATTGCAACTAGAGGCTAGCACCTGGAGTTCCAAGCCTGGATGTACCAGCCATGCCAGGTTCTTCCAGGCTGCCTGGAGGGCTGAGAGAGGCAGTATCTTAGCCTGCCTGGCTTTCATTTTCATATTCATGAAAATTCTTTGTCTTGTGATGTTAATAGTGCTCATACACCTGACGTAGCTAGTCAAACATTGAAAGACAGAAAGCCGCAGTCCTAAAAATGTACCTCCTGAAACTTCCCCTCCCTCCCAGTACCCCATAAGCCTGTTCCTCCCTAACTTAGAGATGGACTTCTGGATAGGTGAGGAGAGACCTGAAGCTTGAAAGGTCAAAGAGGGTTGACAAAATGTGTCCATAGGAGATCTTTCAGGTCACAGCAGACAGGCAGTATCTTAGCCTGTCTCTTCAGATAACTTTTCAGCGGGAGAGCAGTATCTAACATTTTCTGCATCAGGACTCTTGGTTCTGGGAGCTTAATGGCTGAGCAAGGCAAATGGAGACATCCATAAAGGAGACATGTTATTAATAGCAAATTGTTAAAATCTTATGTACGAAGTGTTCAAGTAAAAACCATAAATCATTAACTGGCAATATTCATTCAACATCTGCTGATGTGCCGGGCGCTGTCCAAGGTCCTGGGAATGGAAAAGGAAAGAACTCATCCTCTCCTTTGAGGTATCTACTGCAGAGACATTTGTGCATACAGTCATGCAGCTTTGGAGCACCTGAGTTGTGATGAGCTATACCATAGAGTGGTGAACAGGGCAGATGTAGCCCTGTCCTGGAGCTGAGAGTTGATATGTTCAACAGGTTTGGGCAACAGGTGAATTACTGTGGTTCTTCATGGAAAATTTAGAAAATTTCCCATTGTAACTTGAGAAGCATTGTCAATGGCAGATGGAAATTCAATTGGAAGAATTTGATTTTGAAGGATTAAGGATTCTAAATTCAAGCTCTGTGATTTGTAAAATAAAGTTGTTCTGTTGCTGTGTTTTCTGAAGTAGGTATTCTTGATGATTATTCCTCTGAATTTGGAGTTTATAGTTAAACAGCCTACGTGTAATCACCAGAGGAAATATCTGATTCAGATAGGAGTTTATTTGGCATAAGAGAAGCTTCTCTCTTACCATGTGTCAGAATTCAGCCTTTATTTTTCCAGTGTGATTCTTGAACTTGAAATAAGAAGCAAATTATGCTAAAAGCCGATGTCCTAACATCACCTTGAAAACCCTGGCCTCAACCAAAAATCCTTTTATTCAGATTTACTTGATTGGTCATTCATTCTGTAAATGTATTGAGCAGTTTCCTTTGCCAGGCCTGAGCCAGGTGCTAGAATCCAAAGATAAATACAACTTGGCCCTGTCCAGTAGGGAAGACTTATGCATAAACAGGCAATTGGAATTCAGTGTCATCTATGCCTCAGTAAATTTACACACAGAAGTAGGGGGTGGAAGAGAAGTCATCTGGGACAGTTAAGAAAGGCACATGGAAGAACTAGAGGCTGACCTGGGTCTTGAAAAAGAATTGACCAGGCAGATAAGCAGGAAGAAGATATTCCAGGTAGAGGGAACAGTGTGTGAAAAGGCACAGGTGCCTTTGCTATATGAAAGAGCAAGCCCTGATTGGGAAATAGAGTATAGGAATAATGGGAATGGAGAAAAGAAAAGGGGATAGAGAACCATTGGCCAATAATGCTGCTAAAGTTATTGCTGATGAAGTGGGTAATATCCTATATTATTTTATACTATATGAATGAGCCCTTTATGTCTTCTAAAAATAGAAATGCAAATTCATAGGTATATAGATGAGTTGGAATCTGCTAAAGCTAAGAAATCTACTAGTTTCTATATTTTCTTGTATCTTTAATCAAAATGTTTTGCCCACAAGATGACCTGGATAGATGGTAGAAAACCAACATAGTTGAAGTGAATTCTGGACAAAATGACCAAATGAGACAAGTTACATCAGAACAATATAAGGAATGGTAGCCAACAGTGTAGGCTGAAAATACAGTATATGAAACTCTATTCTTATATTAAGGTAGTCGCTCGTTTGACCCATGGAAGATGTTAGTCCCCAAATGGAGGTGACATTCATGGCCAGGATTTCTCTGAGCACCTCCAACACTTCATTCCTTGTCTCTGGTCTTAGGGCCAGGATTGAGTATGGGCTCCTGGTTTCCTGGGGCTTCCATAACAAAACACCACAAACTGGTGGCTTAAAACAGCAGAAATATACTGTCTCTCAGTTTTGGAGGTTAGAAGTCCAAAATCAAAATGTCAGCAGGGCCATGCTCCCTCTGAAATCTGTTGGGGAGAGAATCCTTCTTTGCTTCCTCCTAGCTTCTGGTGGTTTGCCAGCAATCCTTGGCAAGCCAAGCATTCTTTGGCTTGGAGTTGTAGCCCTTCAGTGCCTGCTTCTCTCATCACATGGCATTCTCCCCTCTGTCTGTCTGTCCAAATCTCCCTCTTCTTAGGAGGGCACCAGTCACATTGCATTAGGACCTAACCCACTTTGGCCTCATCCTAACTAATCACATCTACAACAAAAATCCTATTTCCAAATAAGGTCACTTTCACGGGACTGGGGGTTAGGGCTTGAATATGTCCTTCAGGGGGACACAGTTCAACCCATAGTAGAGCCAGAGACCCAGGGACACTGAGGGATTTGTAATACTTCCCTCCTTCTCCCTCCCGAAAACTCAACCCATCTGGGGTCTTCCTCCACATGAAAGACACACAAGGTGGTGCATGTGAGTCATTGGAGCAGAGGATGGAGACAAACTGCTCCTAGGCATAATTTTTCACTGAATTAAACTCAGAGGGAATAAAAGACTTCGGCAGTGAGTAGCAAGGCCCCAGAGCATTAGCCATCTAAGTGAGTGTTGTGGTGTATGACAAGAACTCCCCACAGAAGACCTTGTCCCAGATCCATGGCTGCCTACTCCTCCCCCCACCTGGCACCTCTCTCCCTCGTGGACAGTTTGGACAGGTGGCAGCTGCTGGGGTGTTAGCCCGAGAGGTGCTATTGCTCCCAGCTCTGCAGCCTCCCTGCCCTAAATGCCGAAGAGCTGACCTTCACGAATGACTCAATGCCAGCAAGCTGGAGACATCAATCAAACCCGTTATAAGTGATAGCACCTTTTCACGCAGGCACGCAGTTCAGAGAATTAATTCCTCCCACCCCCTCCCAGCCAACCTTGGTGAAATTAAAGTGGGATTGACATTCTCACGAATTTCCCATTTCCTGCCTGTGTTTATCAGGAATCTAGTATGTGACAGTTCTGATCCTTCATGTTCTGAGTGACAAATGCCACGGAAGGGCAAAGCCAAAAGTTTCCATGCTCCCCCCCCCCTTTTTTTCACCTTTCCTCTCCTGTCCCTTGCAGAAAAGAAAATGTCACATGGTAACTCTGTGATGACTCACTGGTCTCAAGTGACGTCAACACCTAGCCAAGGGGATGTATCTGTGCTGTGGTGGTGACCACCACCGGCTGTCCTTAGCAAGGGCATAATTAGCCATATGACTTCCCCAAGCAAAGCAGCAGTTGTCATCCAGTGTCAGCCTGGAAGGCCTTAATGAATTTCACCTTTCCTGCTTGCCTCCTAAGATCACCCAGTGCTTTATAACATACAGACGGATTGTTCGGAAGAGAAGCCAGTCATCTCCTTTCTTCCACTGCCTTCTAAGGCAATCGCCCAAGTATGAGCTCAGAGAGTATCCTTCATCCTAATGAATGATACTAAGACAAGTAAAGAAATCAGTTGTATCAACATTCCTAATCTTTTTAAAAATTATGAATTTTTATGAGAATACAGCCTAGTATTTTATTGAAAAAAATGTTTTTAGATAGAAAAAAATAGTCACCCATTATCCCAGCACTTTACATAATTATTTTCACTTCACATATTCGCTTCCCATCTTGGAGCACATGTAGGGATTATTCATAGTTGTGATCAGTATGTACACAGTGTTTTTCTCTCTAGCTTTTTTTCACTTAAAATTATATCTGCATAATTATCATATTGAAAGCCTGGCTGAATATATTTCTCTAGGTTGCTAATTTGTGACTTCTGTAATGGTTTATTCAAATGATGAGGGACATGTAGTTTCTCATATTATGTTCTTACAGTAAAGTAATAATATATGGCCTTTACATTCTTTTGAATTTGTACAAATAAGACCCAGGAGTGGGATCCTTGGTTCTTGCTTTGTATCACTTTATTGATTTTCAGAAAAGGGTGATAACAGTTTTAATTCTAAATTAAAAGACCAAGAGAGATGATTATGGAAACAGATGCCAAACTTAATAGGAAAAAATCATTTTTGTTTGTTTTGTGAGCTCCCTCTTTGACATTATTTGTCTTTATGGGCAATTTCTGAATGAAGACTCAAGGAAAAGAAAGAGTGAAAAATGATGAGAGGGGAATTTTTGCCTAATAGTTTCCATTCTATGATGCAGCATTCTTGCCTTCACTTATTTCTATTTCTGGCAGGGTGAGGAGGCCATAGGAGTCTAGGCTCAGAATAAGAGCTGCTCCCTTTTAATGAGGGGGCAGCTGGAAGTAAGCCAGTCACAGACAAGCTCCATGAAAGCTAGAAATAGCTTGATGGTTGACTGTGTCAGGAGAGGCATCCAGCTAATGCTGGGCCTTCAGAGTTCATTTTGGAAGAATTCTTTTACCCATCAGAAATTTGGAAACCTGGGAGCATTTATCTAATCTTTTTTGCCTTCCATCCTTTTTCTGGGAAATTCTTGCTGGGAGTAGCTGACCAAAGCCAAACCTTCCAACAGATATTAAGGAAGAGAATAATATGGAGAGACCTGCCTACCCTAGCAAAGAATGTTCATGGGCATTTACTGAGCTGTGCAGTTTCCAGATAACAGCAGAAACAGAGGGGCAGTCATCACTGGTCACTAATAAGAGTACAGAGCCGGTAGGCTAGAACATGTGTGTTAGAGCAGGACAGAGCACTTGGCCCTTCCCCTCCAGATTGGGAGCCATGAGGTATTGAAATATACAGATGGCTCATCTCTTCCAAAGGTTGTTCTATGCTGACTGCTCAAGACCAGTAGAATAATCATTGTACCCAATTACAGTGGATATATATAAGTTTCCTGGACTGCTGTACCAAAGTACCACGAACCGTGTGGCTTAAAACAACAGAAATTTATAAACTCACAGTTATAGAGGCTAGAATTCCAAAATCATGGTGTCGACAGGGACATGCTCGTTCTTGGGAAGACTCCTTCCTTGCCTATTCGAGCTTCTGGTGGCCCCAGGCATTCCTTGGCTTGTGGCAACATCATGCCAATCTCTGCCTCCATCTTCACATGGTGTCTCTGTGTCCTATTCACTGCCTGCATCTTGACATAGCTGTCTTCCTCTGTGTATCTCCATCTTCACATGTTCTCCTCTCTGTGTCTCTTCTCTTCTTATAAGGACACCAATCATTTGATTAGGACTCACTGTAATTCAGTATGATCTCTTCTTAACTTTATTATATCTGGAAAGAACTTATTTCCAAATGAGATCACATTCCCAAGTCCCAGGGTTTAGAGCTTCAACATATCTTTTGGGAAGAACACAATTTAACCCCTAGCAGCATGCAATTGGAGAAGTGTATCTTAACATACATATTTCAAAATTTTGTACTTTTTTTGGTAGGCATTGTATCTAGGCCTTTATTCTACTCCCTGCTCTCCATTCACTCTTGTGAAGAAAAAAATACTTAAGGGAATTCTGTACTTGATAATAGGATTTTTATTACTGTTTTATCATTAAGACGTTTGCCTTTTAAAAATATCTTTTCTTCAGGTATTTCTTTGCATTTACTCTCCACCAATAAATGAAGTGACTGATTTAAGTTCACATTAACTGTTTGAAACTATTAAGAAAACTACATCCCAGACATTGTTCATTCTTTTGATATTATATATGTATTTTGGGGCAGAGCTGAAACACATGATACAATCTTTCTTGTCTCTTTTCCTTTGCATTTTATTTCTTTTCACAGGTTAGATATAGTTTCTTTCTTCCTTTCTTTAATATAAATTGTTAAAAAAAATACTGCCTGAATTAGTTAAGATTCTAAAATTATAAATTTACTTCTGATAAATACTAAAAATTGAAAAGAAATCAATAATTAAAAAAAAAACATACATATTGGAGGCATCACTTAGTCCTTGGGCTCTGCCCCTAGTCTTTAATCAATAGACACTCACCAATGAATGAAGCCCAGTGTTCTGACACTTTCTCCTTTATACCCTATAGCCTCTATAAGATAAAAAGTAGATTTTGTGCAGTCTTTGCTCTACAGTAGTTCAAAGATCAGAGACAAGCATATTACGTAGTAGGTTCACGTAGAGACTTCATGGCCTATGTGGCTTTCATATTTAGGAAGTTCCTGCCCCTGGGGATATCTGTCTGTTGTGTGATGATCAAAGATAGAGGGGTCACTCATGCTGCTGATTGGGAGGGTATTTACTGCTTTTCACGATTTCCCTGGAAGAGAAATGTTGAAGAACAGAGAGTGGCAAAGCTTTAGAGCTGTGTGGTGTTGGACAACTCATTTGACCTCTCATAGCCCTTCCCCATAAAAGGGAATGAAAATACTTGCCACGTGGGCTGTTCTGAGAATTGAACAAGGTGGGTTGGACAGAAGTCCTCTACCAAGTGGCGAGAAGGAATCTTGTTTGGACTGTGAAAAGCATGGTTCTTTCTCTGGCCAGCCTCATCACAGCTCCTCGTGCCTGGACACGCTGCAGTTCTCACTCCGCATTTATGAATGTGCCAGTATTCCTTAAAGGTGATATTTCCTCTAATCTCTTGTAGGAGGTGCTTGAACTTGCTTTCTCGATCCTGTATGACTCAAACTGCCAGCTGAACTTCATTGCTCCTGACAAGCATGAGGTAAAGGTCTCAGTGGGGCTAATTTATGAGGCAGTGTTACCTTTTCTCTAGAAAAACAAGCTGAAGGGAAAATATTGGAAAGCAAGAAAATTCTTTTTTTTTTTTCAAAAAACCCCAGAAAATTATGAGCAAAGGTGACTTGGAATAGGATAGAAACTTCTGGAAAAACTGCCAGTTATTACAGGTCCAATTTATTATGAGCTTGACTTATAGTTCGTGGTGAAGAAAAAGGACAAGTCGAGGGAGACACTGGAATGCTATACAAATGCCTCAAACTCAGCAAAGCTAAACTTTGGTTTTCGTTGAAAATTTAGTTTTGAGTCTCTTCTTTAAAATATCTGATGAAGTCGGTTTTCTACCAAATTTCTTTAAGCTATTTTAAGAGGTTCAGGGCTGTCTCTGCTGTTGGGATTTTATTTTTGAGATGCTTTTATTCCTTTTTGACATCTTGTTATATGTATAATTTGTTTCTCCTTCTTGAAGCACGCTGTCAGCTATATTTAAAATGTTTAGCATAAAATCTAGGAAAATGCATTTGTAAGATAAAGTAGCAGTTATGGTTGATTTAACTTTTTCTCTTGTAAACTAGAACCCAACATTATGCTTGAAAGTTTTATTTTTAGACGATACCATTGGAATTTTTGTTTTTTATGTGGTTGTATAAACAGCTTTAGAAAAGAATGGGACATTTTAGTAGAATCTGACTTTTGTTCACCATTTCCCCTAGGAGATTCAGCTCATTTAGAAGTTATTCAGTATCTGGTTTTCACTGGTTTGAAGCTTTTGAATAAAATTGTACTTCCCAAAGAGAGAAGAAAGATTAAACGCAAATCCTGCATTTAGAATGGTGCTTAAATATAATTCTGTTACTTGACATTTAGTTTGCAGAAGGAATAAGACTTGGTCTTCATCTTTCTGAAAATAGATTCTGTGTCCTACAGTTTCTGTTTTTAAATAAAATTGTGGTTGTACACAGCCCACCATATTCAAGTCATATAGAGCTGGATAGAAAACTACCTAAAATTGTAGAATAGTGGATTTTATTTCAATCTATGCAAAGCTGATTCCCCTTGGTGTACATTAGTTACAGATAAAGATAAAATGTGGGATTGCCACATTTTAATCTAATCTGACCCTTCTTTTATAATTGAGAAGAAAAATGCCTTACACTTGTGAACATTTAATTGAGAGCAGTGATGAAAAACACAATCTAAAAATTTTTTTTCTTTATTAGTTCAACTTTTTAAATTTTTTTTCTATTTTATTGGTGATTTTTTAAATTATATTTCATTTTCTTATTAAATTTATTTGGTTATTTTGTTGGCTTCGTTTTGGAGAGGTTTTGGATTACAGAAGGGTAACAACAGTGGCAGGGGAGGATCTCTGGTGCAGGGTGTCAATAAGGGAATGCATGGGAATAGGGTTCATCTGGGACATGCCTCTAAGGCATATGAATATGTTCAAGTGTTCATGGGATGCCATCTCAGTAGGTGGAGATCCACACAATAACCAAAAGAATATTGAATTCCCATCCTGGGGAGTTCTGCTACATTCTCTAATAGGACAGCAAGAATCCCCCGGGTACAAGGGCAGTGCCTAGTGAAGGAAAACAGACCATTACACCAGGCCCTTGATATTGATGATTGTACTTATGAACCTTTTCTTATGAAATTGAAACTTAGCCTAGTATTATACACTGCCAAAGAGTCAATTCCTGAAAGCCTCCTGGTTGCTCAATGGCAGCATCTCTCTAAGCCAATCTCAACATATAAACACACTACCTTCCCCCCAGCATGAGACATGACTCCCAAGGATGAGCCTCCCTGGCACCAAGGGATTATTACCAAGTGCCCACTAGCAATGCATCTGATAAAAGACCTTGACCAAAGGGGGGAAATGGTAAATACAAATGAGTTTCTATGGCTAAGAGATTTCAAAGAGTCAAGAGGTTACTCCAGAGGTTATGCTTATGCAAGTCTCAGTAGGATCTTATTGACTGCCACAGAAAACAGTGCCTCAGATAGTGGGGCTCCTGAGGGCTCTAGAGACATCCAGAAACTATAAGCAGGGCAGACAGCTCAGGAATTCAGCACCTTGTCAGTGGGGCTTACTCTGGAATTTGTGCTCCCCAGTGTAACAGAGTTAGACTCATTTATAGGTTCTCTAAACATGGCTCTTCTACTCCTTTTATTTGAACCTATAATTAGCACTATACTTCATAAATATATGTCCCAGAGACTTAAATCTTTGGTCTGTCTATGTGCCATTTGAGCCCTGAATTTCAGCAGAGTCACTACACTTACTTTCCAGTTCATTGAACTTGCCTAGGACAACTGACAGGCAGATAATGTTGGACAATGCCCATCCCAAGCAATAGAGAGTGTCTGCAATGCAAGCAAGATAGTTCCATCCATCTGTTCCATGGGATCTAAGCTCCCTCTCAACTCAAAGCAGACTGGGCATCACCATCCCCAAATCCTCAAGATTAGAGAATGAACAATAGGCTAAAGTAGACTTATTATTATTCTACTATAGACATTATTATTCTAGCAATGGAAGAACTCTTATCATTGATATAAAAGCAATGGCCACCAGAGGTTCTGAGGGATGGGAGAGGGAAGAATAGTTTATAATATGAGGGCATTTTCAGGACATTGGAGTTGTCCTGCATGACATTGCAGTGACAGATACAGGCTAATGTAATCTCCCTATTTTAAGGTCAATTGATTAGCAACTTTAATTCCCCTTTGTCATGTAACCTAACATATGCATAGGTTCTGGGGAATAGGACTTAGACACCTATGGTGGGGGTGATCTTTTAGCATGTTCGTATTGACATCTTCTTTCATATTCTGGAATGGTCCAGGTAACTACAGTGCAAAAGACAGGCTAAGTAAGGCCTAGAATTGCAGCCTGAGCCAGTGGGGGTAGAAGATGGAGGGAATCTAGAACTCATGCTAGAAGGAAGACTTGCCAGACAGGAAGAACAGAGCAGTTGATATCCTAGAGGTCCTTTATAGGACCAGGGACATCCTGCCAGGATGAGCACAGCCTCCAGAATATAGGCAGTTTCCTGAGATGCCAGCAGCAGGGCATAACTCTTTCACCAGGAACCATGCCCTATTAACAAGCCAGGGCAGGACCTGAGTGTCTGAGAGGATAGCTGACAAGAGCAAGACAGGTCCTCAGATAAACAAGGCACAGTTCCTTCCTTTAAGGATTTCTTAATCCACTGGATGGGCAAAGGGTGTGATTCAGTTTATGAGAGGGGAACCAAACTCTGAGATGAATACTGTGGAGGGCTTTCCAAAAGAGGTAATTTCACCAGGGTCCAAGCTCCAAGGATCTGAATCAGAGAAACCCTGGGAACTAGAGACCCAGGCCAAAGAAGTCCCCAGACAGGCAGCCAACCCACTTCCCATTAAGGTCACCCAATGGGTGACTGATATTGGGCAGCAGAAGACTATCCCCCAGTTCCCTTTGACTGAGTAATGGAAAGGCTGAGCTGCCATTGGCTCATCTCACATGCCAGAAATGAGAGAGGATAAGCAGAGATTAACTACCATATCAGGAGCCATGAATGAAGTTGAGGAAGAAGCAAGCATGACTTGATGTTTAATAAGGAATATTGAGATATAGTCCATCAATACCTTCAAATCATAGACTCACTGGCAGGATGTTAGAGATATATTGGGGGCTAAGCACCCAGAGGAACCTTAAAGATTATTTTGCACAGTCATGGCAAATACTAAGCCCCCTGCTGCATAGAAAAGCTAAGGCACAGGCATCAAGTTGCCTGGGTGTAAATCCCTCCCACACCACTTACTACCAAGTTCCTTCACTTCTCATTGCCTCAGTTTTCCCATCTGTAAGGCAGAGATGATAACAGAAGTGCCAACTTTGTAGAGATTTCATGACTCTGAAATGACAACGTATGCAAAGCACTTCATGTGGAGCCTAGCACACAATGAGCATGTAGTAAGCGTTAGCTGTTTTTACTATGGTTATATTTGCCATTGTGATTGCCATTGTCTTCTCCTTTCCCACCAGTACTGTATCTGGACAGATGGGCTGAATGCACTGCTGGGGAAAGACATGATGAGTGACCTGACACGAAACGACTTAGACACCCTGCTAAGCATGGAAATCAAGCTCCGCCTCCTGGACCTGGAAAACATTCAGATCCCTGATGCACCTCCCCCAATCCCCAAGGAGCCCAGCAATTATGACTTCGTCTATGACTGTAACTGAAGTGGCCGGGCCCAGAAGCACCCCTTCCAAAACTGGAAAATCTAGCTCACCCAGGAGAGAAGAGAGAACACATGCCTTTGCCTTGGAATCCTCTTGGTCAGTGAAGGCTGTGGGTCCACACTTGGCCTCACTTATAGCCTCAGCATTTTTCTGCCCCTAACTGGCGCCCTGCTCACTCTCCTGATACTGTTTCTAGACTCCATTGCTTTAGATCACTTCCCATCGCTGCAGGCCGCTGATGGGAGAAGAGCAAACCCTACCCCCAGTCAGAAAGCTGCAGGGCCTTCCCATGCTAATCCCCACGGGTATGTCCTTTCTCCTTGGAGGATGAAAGCCAGCAGCACCAGACTGCCCCAAGGCTTGCCCGCCAGACTGCAGGGAGTGCTCCTAGGCCTGTCTCCAGAGGAAGGGACCTGGCCGCTTGGTGAGAAGACCAAACACCACCCCCTCCTTCCTCTCCTCTCCAGAGTCAGTCCATACAGCCAATTCATTTGAATGGAGATCTGCTTTCAAATCCCTTCCCTCCTCGCTCCCCCCCTTAGCTTTGTCCTGTGCCTCTTCTGTGCTGAGAGCAGCTGCCACCTCATCATAATTCTCACCAGCATTGCCCAGCCTCCCCCCACCCCCTGGCACACAGTCCACAGGCTCCATGCCCGCTTCACGTCTGCCCTGCAACCGTGGCCGACCTTCCCTCCTCGCTAGCTAGTCCTGGGCTTCCTTTCCCTGCTCCTGGCCCAGACCTGCCTACCTTTTTCTCCCTCCCAGTCCCTTAGCTGAAAGCACAAGTGGTGAAATCAGTAGTCATGCTCCATCTCTAATATACTAAAACCTAAATGATGCCTCCATGCCGGGCTGTTGCTATCCAAGGGTTGGGTATTACCTGCTCCTGGGGGAGTCCTACTGCAACACAGGCTCCACAGGATGGTCAAGCTATCAGACATCCAAGTTTACAGCCTTGTAATTATTACAGGTATTTCCAATTTACAAGGGTTTGGGGTTTTGTTTTGGTTTAGTTTTTTGTTTTGTTTTGTTTTTGTTTTTTTGGATTTGTTTTTGTACAAAAGAGTCTAACTTTTTTTGTTTGCCAAACAGATATATATTTAATGAAAAGAAGAGATACATAAATGTGCATACTTTCCAGTTTTTTTAAAATATTTTAATCCCAAACATCTTCCTTAGAATAACATTCCCTTAAACACGCTGTGGAATAAAATTAATTGTGGCGAGCTGGGGAGTCAGTGTTTTGATTTTGGAAAACTTGGCTTCCTGCTTCTTGATACAAATGCAGAATCTTAGGCTGTCTCCCAGACCTGCTGAATCAGGTGGTTTACATGCACCTTAAAGTTTGAGAAGTGCTGGCCTAGGAGGCACTTGACCATTGCTAGGTCACTGTCGGCTCTGAGGAGCAGAAAAGACTGTTACTTCCAAGAAGACTATCTCAACTCATCCAGAAAATTATATCCGCTATGTAGAGCTATGATCTATTCATTTTATACCAGTGTGTCCTGATTGTGACTTTCTCTTTAATTTTTTTTTCTTGCCATTATAAAATTTATAGAACCAAATTACACACATCACGACTTTGGGGAGCACACTTAACAATGAAAAAGAAGGCAAACCCAGAGACCTGAAACAAATTAAGCCAGAGCTAAATAAGTCTAACTATTGTTTAATAAAATCCAGGTCACAGCCCAGCAAAGCATCTTTTTTAGGTTAGTTCCAAAGGAGGCATCATCCAGCTCATGAACTCCAAGGGCAGAAAGGCATGTCAGAAAGGTCCACGACTACAGAATTAGACATGGGGTGGCACAAACCCTTCTGGACTTGCAGCACAATTCTTAGATGCATTCAGGTTACTGATCTTGACCTTCATCAAGATGTGCAATTACAGATTTACCTAGATTGAGATGACATGACCCAGCACCTTCTGTAAATTGCAGGGGGAAAGTCCTTTATAAGCCATAGTAACTCATAGGAACACTCAACACCGAGGTGTCAAGTCAAAGGTTCTCTTCTCATTAAGCTTCGACAATATTAACACATATGTCATTAGCATCAGGAGCATTTATTGATCTACCCATCATCCCGATGAAACAATAAACATTAACTAAAAGAAAGCAAACAAAAGTCATACCTTTTTTTACTTAGGGGTTACAGACCCCATCCATGAAAAAGGGAAATCCCTGGTCCAAGCTATCTGAGGTCTCAGACTCTGAGTTTAAGAGGTTCATCTGTACTGTAACTCTTGCTGGGAAAAACCATACTCTTTTTCCTTGGTCCATTAATAAGGAACATTAACCTTTTCGAGACTCTTAAAGTATGTACTCCCCTACCTCTCGCTAGACCCTTTTCCCTCTGACTGATGAGATCCTGAGAGTATGGTTCTACAGCCCTTTATTTTGTGGCAATATGGTGAATAGCTGCTGCCCAGATCTGGTTCCTTCATTTTTTCTCCCTAGGCTGCACATGGCTGTTTTTCCATCAAGTGAGCCTACCACCTCAAGCTCAGCTCCTGTTGCCAAGTTTTCTAAGCCTGGGCACGTAAGCCAAATCCAAGAGAAAGGTTAAGTAGAAAGCCGAACTTTGTCATTACATCTCAGCTACATCCTCCAATCCAGCTTTACCTGAAATAAAGCTGATGATTTAATTTGCATCTGCCAGTATTTTAATTCCTATCTGATTCCTATTCGGAGCCTGTAGGGGGAAGGGTAATGACAGCTCTCTCAAACCCCAGTGACAGCTTTTAAGAGTAAGGAATGCTGATGGTAATTGCAAACAAAGTGCAAGTTTGAACTCTTTCTGGAATCTATTTGCAAGTCCATTCTAAACCATCTTCCAATTAGTAACTAAAGCATTTCCTGCCTCCCTCCTCCTAAAACGAAGGGAGCAGGTTCAGTTGGTATCCCCTTTCATCCATTTTGTTTTAGTGATGAAAATATTTTACAGTTAGCATAAACCTTTAACATTAAAGAAATTTTAAAAATCATTCAATAATTTTTTTTAATGCTTAGAGCTAGACACTAAGAATGCAAAAAGAGCAGGAGCGAAATCCTTGTACTCAGAAAAATGACAGTCAAGTAGTTTAGTCAAATATGAAACCAAATAATTGCAACACAGTCTGGTAAATGGTGTTCTATAAATATTCATAAGGCGGAGTAGTGGAAAAGGAGGTTGTGATCAACCCTTTAGAAGATAGGGTAGGAGAAGACGGTAGAGGAGCAGGAACTTGAGAAAGGGGAAAAGAGTTCACCACGCAAGAAATATTCTGGTAAGAGCCAAGAGCACTGACAGGCTCAGTGGCAGGAAAACCCATGACTATTCAAGAGTCTGTAGGTAACTCAGTATGGCCAGTATGTAGGGCACATATGGGGAAGCAGTGGGACGTGATATTGCAGAAGAAGTGAAGGCTCTAATCATGAAAATCCTGATACAAATGGCAAGGGATTTTTACTTGAGGGCGAAATAGAGTGCATTGCGAGGAGTGAAGGGTGGAGATTCAGAAATATCACAAAGGCAAAACAAACATGTAGGGGAAATATTGGAGTGGGAGAACCTGGAAGCAGAGATATTAGCAAGGACACTATTGAAAGAGTCCAACCAAGAACGGTGTGAAAACAGACTTTGGTATCAGCGATGGAAATGGTGCGGAAGGGGAAGATCTTAAACAGGCAGAATTAGCTGGAAACAAGGAACTAATTAGGCTTGGGAGTGAGGTAAGGAGAAGAATGCAGGATGATGCCTAAGTTTCTGGAATGGGTGAGTAAGCAGATAAAAGTGTTAGTACCTAAAATCAGGGATAAAGGAGGAACTGGAGATTTTAGGAAATGATGAGTTGAGATAATGAGACAGTGTGTTGATTGAACTCCTCCAGTTGGAGAAATAAGATCGTGGGCAAGCCATTACTCTGAGCCTCTTGCCTGATTATTATAGAGTGGAAATCCATTACTTGAAGGGACTGTAAATGAGGTGGCTGGAAACTGTCAGTGCCAAGTATCTCCCTTCACATCTTTCCTCTGGCTTTCCTCTCCCTCCCCTTCCAGTACCCTCCTTTTCTTTGTGAACCACAGAGGGCTGAGTGAATGATCTTCAGCATAGCTCAACCAAATGAAGTATTTCAAGCAGTTCAGCCTGTTTTGGAAAGAGGAAAAAAAATGGAGAAAAATAAAGGGAAAGGAAAATTAAGAATTTTAACACACTTTCATTCTTGAAATAAAGATTTGAGGTAACTTGCAATAAAACCAAAACTAAAAACAAATTTGGGGGAGGGGAGTTTATGGTATAATCCCATATGAAAATATACTTATTCTTTGAATTTTTCTTTTAACATAATTATATTCTTTCTGACAGCGAACATATCTGTTTTTGTTTTTATTCAAAA
>PVKH010009265.1:0-18926 GCA_004027955.1 Chaetophractus vellerosus
CAGTTCTCCAGAAAAATAGAACCAACTGAATATCTGTTTATATAAAGAAGAGTTTTTAAGGGAAGTGGCTCATGTGATTGTGGGGCTCACAAGTCCAGATTTGTAGGGCAGGCCATATGCTGGAAAATCTAGTGAGAGTGTGGTTGAGTTCTTGAGTCTGAAATCTGTAAGCTGGAAACTCAGGATGGAGTGGAGTATGTAGTCTTGAGGCAGAATTGTTTCTTATCTCTGGAACACCTCCTTCTTGCTTTTAGTACCTCCTACTGATTAGATTTGGCCCATCCACATTATAGGAGATAATTTCCTTTATTTAAGGAGATTGTAGATGCTATTCAACATTTATGAAATTCCTCCACAATAACAATGAGCTCAGTGGTTGTCCAAATAACTTGACACCATAACCTAGCCTAGTTGATAAATAAAATTAATCATCACAATGGCATTATGATTATGTAGGAAAATGACCTTATTTTTACAGATGCCAACCGAATTATTTATGTTGACATGGTTTTATAATTGTAATTTACTGTAAAATGCTTTATTGAAAGCATAAATAGATGGATTAGATTTAGTAAAATATTAACAGTTGCTAAATCTAGTTGCTGGAGACAAGGATGCTCATTAAACTATTCCCTTTGGCTTTTCAGTATGTTTGAAACATATATTACCAAAAACACATATAACAAACATTAACCAAACAAAAGTTTTTCTTTGTTCTCTAGTCAATTTATTTATGTCTCAATTAAAGTTGAAATTGAATTCTGGATACTCATTATTGTGGAAACCCAGGAGCCTTGCTGATTCTGCTAAGGTACCCCACCCATAGCTTAAATGCAGTTTCTACTAGGAAAAAGCAAATGTTCTTGTAAACATACTTATTATAGGTGAGTAAGTACAAGGGTGGAAGGCTGGCATATTTTCTGGCTTTCTGAGTTATCACAGATCATTCTATCAGTTTAATGCTTTATCACTTTGAAAGGCTGATATCCTACCTTTAAAGAAATTAGTGTGTGAAAAGAAAAAGTTCTTCTGAGATAGACAGAGTAGAGGCTTTAGAGTAAAACAGAAAAGTTAGACTCTGTTCTGTCGCTGATGGCCTCTCTAAGGACAGTTCCATACCTGTAAAGAGACAAGGATTTATATGGTGCAGCACAGAAAAATGTCACACTTTGACAGCAAGACCCCTGCCCTGGGTATGTACAGGGGAAGGGGAAATAGAGAATGCCTAATGGAGAAAGAGGACAAGAAAGGTGTGGTGTAAAAGAAGATGAGTAAAGAAAAGCACTTCCTATGACAGTGCTGCCACAACCAGATTTTTATGATGTATCCACATACAGTTCAAAACATTCTGGAACATGGTTACCTAACACAATGTTTTGTTTTTGAAGGATTAAAAAAAACCCTGAAATTCTATTATTATTCTTGACACTTAGCTGGCTTTACTTTAGTTATATCTTATAATTACATATGTATCTGAATTTATATTGAATTTTGAAAAACGTTGACATGTACTCTCAGGGGAAATATGGATTCTGGTATGACACAAAAATCTGTGGTTCCAGATTCAGAATTATTCAGCAAAATATATTCCTTTTTGTCAGGGTCTTCTAATGGCTTAGAATATATCTTCGAATTTCCTTTTTATTCTATTTTCTATTTTCTAATACCATTTTCAATTAATCCATAGCCTGGAGTGGTAGAACTGTTCCTCAGGGCATCTGAGAATTTCAGCAGGTAAATATATACAGTACAAGAAGCAGAAGCTTTCCTAAATTCTCATAAACTTTTTAAATTTTTAGTGTCAGAACTGAGGCACAAACAGTTCTTTAGAATTTACAGATTTGAGTGTTAAGAGGCTCATGCTAGCATTTTTATTCTTGAAATCTGCATAATTATAGGGTCTTATAAAAATTTTTATACATTCCATTCTAGGACAAAAGATAAACAACCATCTCTTGTTTATACATTATTGTCATTAATGGGTAGCTTTAACTGAACATTGATTTTGCACAGAAGGATATATTTCTATATTAAGATTCATCTGTATTTATGAATCTAATTTTACTATTTTATAACTTAAAGATCATGCTGGTTTTTGAAATGAATAAATAAGTAGAAAACTACTACTTAATTGTAACATTTTAACATATATCTAACATTTCTCAAAGCACAGTAGTTCAATTGATGGAAAAGTGGTAAGTTGTGCAGGATTTTGTGGATAGGACCAAGTCTAAGAAAACTTGAAGCAGAGATTTCCCACAATTTCCCGGGAAAGCTTAGGCTATAACACAGTAAGGGTCAAGAACTGCTGCTTGCAAAATCCTTGGCAAGGATAATAATAAACATAACCTTGTACTTCATCAGAGAGGATGGTTCTCTTTTGAAAAGATTTAAGAAATTTTATGATACTAGGGAATTATGAGTATGTGGTCCCAATGTGATGATGTATGTAGAGATTAAAAAAAGGGTTAGTAACAGAAAACCTAAAATCTAAAATGAAAGAGTCAATAGAAAAAAAAAATCCAACATGTAAAACCAGAACACAGGAATGTAAAACCAGGATAAGGAGGATCTATATGTTCAGCCAATTGTCAGATGCTTGGTATATAGCAATGATTAAAATAAATCCTACAACTTAGGTACTTGCTTGAGGGAAACAAACATGAAAATGTCATTTCAACAGACTGTGTAAAATGCAACAGTATGGCTAAACATGGGGATTATTGAAATGCAAATAAGGGCACCTAACCATTTTGGAGAGTAGGGAGGTGAGGAATGAGCCTAATCTTAGAGGGCAAGGAGAGAGTAAGATCCATATTAACAAAGGGTGGAAGAGAGATTCAAGAATAATAGTGGTCTATGTCAGAGGTGTCAAAGAGTATGATGAATATTCAGGAAGCTATCAATTAACTTGTATTGAAGGACTATCTATAAATTATAAAAGTGAAAATGGTAATGAGATGTCTCAGGATATAGCTAAGTTTCAGGTCTTGAAAGACAAAGCATATTAAGCAATTTAAACCCTATCCCTGCAATACGGTGATATTAGAAGATTTTAGACACCTGATCACTCTTCCAGCAGTGGAAGAAGTATGGACTTCATGGAATAAACCTGGATACATGAAGAGCAATTAGTGATTATTGCCATATTGCAGTCAAGAGATAATAGTGCCTAAACTAAAGCATTGAGAGCAGAGGTGGCTCCAAGGGATTTTAAAGAAGTACAATAAAAAGAGCATGCTATTTGGTAGAATGGGTTTGGGAGGAGGTAAAGAATAATGTATTACTGATCTTTTATTTGAACAGCTGAGTAGATAATGCTTCTAAAATTTGTCATTGAATTTATAAAAAGGCTTAGTGAAAAAGTGATGAATTCAATTTTGAACTTGTGAAAATTTAATTAATTGTGAATATTCCAGTAGGCATATCCACGTGGTAGTTGCATCTACCTTAAATCAAAGAAGAGTTCTAAGCTTATAACATAAAGTTGATATTCAAAATTATAAAAATAGAGATATGATTCTATAAGAACTTTAAAGACAGTGATGATGAACCTTGTGGGATAAATATAGAATATTTTTAAATCATCTCTCTTGAAATATGTATATGGAAAATATTTTATGTACAATTTTGAAAGATTCTTTAATGTGCACTCCTCAAGTGTCTATGACCATGGTTAAGAAATGCTGTTTAAAAGAAGTAGGTTGCAAAGAACATCAAGGTCAGAGAATATGGTAGAAACAAAATGTTCTCAGGGAAGGGCTCCAAATAAAGTGCCTGAGAATAAAAACTTGGAAAGAGAGAAGAAAAAATAGAGAAGACAGAGAAATGTAATAATGGCATCTTGGCAAAAATTTTAGAGGGAAGAAAAGAATGTAAATTTTCTACTAATGTTAGCAGTTTGAAATCATTGATTACCTTGCCTGAACAGTGAGTAGATTATTAGGTATAGGTACCAGCTTTTAATGGCTAAAGATGGATTAAAGGTAAAGAATTGTACTCAGATTCATAGACTCATCTTTTGTGAAGATCATACAAGAAAAGAGGGAATCAGGGTAGAAGCTAGGGGGCCATGAAAAGTCAAGGAATAAAAACACTCTGTCACATACATTAGTTGAAGGGAACAGTAATACAAAAGTAAAAATTAGAAGTTTTAGAGGAAATACTGTTCATATACCAAAGAAGATTATTCAAAAGCACAATATTCAATGAACACTTAAAACTGTGGTTAGGTGTAAATGTCAATTAAAAGCTAATGGCCCAGAATCAAGAGGGAACATCTATTTTCTGTAATTGACTAGGGTCCTTACCAGACATGGGCTAAAATGCTTACCGATTTTTCATACTGGGAATCTGGGAGGGTTATCAAAAATTTTACAAAACCATAAAATTATTGGAACAATAATTAAATAAAAAGAGAGAAGGAATCCATGTGAAATAAAAGCCAGGGAAAATAATAATATTAAAAATTCAGGAGAAAATAAGAAATAGGGAGAAATGATGACTCAGCCAAATAGGAAATTATCAAGAATTTTGATAATTTAAATAATGCCTGAGCTGTGAGTTCATTAGATCTAAATGCATGTATACAATTTGGTAGCATTGCATATATGAATAACAATATGAATTACCCACTACATTTTTGTTTACTCTCCATTTTCAATATTAGACTGTTTTCCTCAATCTCAACAGAGAAAGGGCATAATGATGGATGTCTAAGGAAGAGAGAAATTGTAAGATCAAAAGCACAGGTGCAGTCACTGACTGGAACAGCTGCAGAAGTTGGTTGAAAATTATTTGATCATGAGTAATTGAGTCAAAGATAATTTGGTCAACATGACTAATTACTGTTTCCAGACATTTAACTTTAATAGATTGCCATTTTTAAACTTTTCTCTTTGTAGCAAGTTTGCATTTTAAAGTACTTTACATATATTTTATTATTCTTTTAAATAGTAGAGGCAAATTATATTTATTTTCTAGTTTAATTCAGCAATATATTAATGTTATGCAATATTTATAATGGCAAGAATTTGGACATAACTTTTTATTGTAAAATAAAAGAAATGGAAAACTACAAACCTCATAACCTTAATAACACTTTACATCACACCAAGTCACTTAGAATAAAATGAAAAACCCTAAATGGATAACAATATGCGCAGATAATTAAAAATATTCATTTTTACCTATTTTCAATTAAAATAAATCAGAATGAATTTACTTATGCAAGTAGAGCATAATGCTCTCATATTATAGATAAAGTCTAGGATATTCTTCAATTTAAAATTTAAAATTTACAAATCTATAAATTTAAAATGCTAGGAGAAAGTAAAAGTGGCCAAAGGTTGCGTTAAAAGAAGAGGATATCATTTCAAGGTTAAAGCAAAAGAAGATTATTGATAAGGTAAAGGAAAATATTGACTGTAATAGGAAAGAGCAGAAAAAAAAGAGGAAAGAATTATCAAACACATCAGTTTATGACAAAAACATTATCCCTCTGATTTAAAGATTAAGATTTTCAGCTTATGTTGGGTAAAATTTATATATATAATTTTAAAATGAGACACATACCTAAGCTTTCACCTACTAATATTGCTGCTCAACCAATTCACCCACTGTGTTACACTTTAACTGATCTGCACGCTCCATCTCAGTTGTGCCAGAAGTACACATTCAACCTAAAATGCACACATCAGAAGCTCTTTTTCTGGAATTAAAAAGAGAGAGTTAAAGGCTGGAAGTTGGGAGTACCTGCTTCCCATGCAGGAGGTTCAATCTCTGGTACATCCTAAAAAAACTTAAATTTAAAAAATTAATTAATTTTAAAAACTCTTGAGAGAAGGCTTTGTATTGAAGATACTGAGGCACCTACAGTTGAATTCATCCATCTACTCATTAGGTACTTCCACAAATATATGTTAAGCACCTATTGTGCGCCAGGAATTGAGTTGTATTCTCTTGGTATCATGGTGAAAGATAGCCATGGCCCATGCTGTCAAGGAAGTGATGACCTGTGGCAGTTTGAGATTATTTTATGAATCCCCAAAAGATAAATATTATGTTTTTAAACTAATCTATTCCTGTAGGTGTGGTATCCTTTCATTGCATTAAATTCAGTTGAGGGTCCTTTGATTAGATTACTTGATAAGATCACCTTAGGGCTTTTGATTAGACTATATCAGTGGGGCATAATTCATGTTGAGACTCTGCCCTCTTGTGGGACTGATGAAAAATGGAGACAGAGAGAGAGACACACACACACAGACAGGGAAAAAAAGGAAGCTACCATTTTAGACCTTGCCATGTCAGAGAGGACTAGAGGATTGCTTAAGCACTAAGCCCCCAAGAGGCTGGGCCTACAGAGCAGCTCAAGAGGAGATCCCTGCTATATGCCTGATAGCTTACACTTACAGCTGAACTAAGGAAGAATATGGAGCAGCTGAGACTGATACATGAGGCCCAGTAAGAGGCAAGCTCTATCCCTGGTTGCCCTCAACTGGGCTCAAACCTCAGCAGAGATCGGCAGCCATCTTAATTCAACACATGGCAGCTAACTTTGTTGAGAAAGCACCTCTTATGGTTCCTTAATTTGGACTTTTCATGATCTTGGAACTATAAGCTTTTACCCTAAATAAATCCCCTTTATAAAATCCAACTGATTTCTGAACTTTCCATTGGCAGCCCTTTGGCAAACTAAAACCTGACCTAATGAGGAGTACCAACACATAAATAAGCAAATATAAAGGATGAGTTAAGTACATTGTAGGAAAATTAGATTGAAGTCAAGGGAGCTTTGGGAGCAGAACATAATATGGGCAATAGGCAGGGTTTTTCAGTCTAAGTTGAAATTTAAAGTTTGAGAAGGAGTCAGCTATAGAATTGGCAAGAGGAAGTATGGAAGATGAGGTATTCTGGAGAGGAAATATAGCAACACGAAAGGATTGAAAGTAGTTCAATCTCTGACTGTACCAGAGAGTACAAAGTTAGTGAGATTTGTTGTGTTTGTGAGTACATACACATATGAGGAGGAAGATTAGGAGTGAGAATGAAGCTGAAAACCATATTAATGAGGGTTGATCTTATACTGCATGCATTGAAAGACCATTGAGGAATTTCAGGTAAAGGAACGGCATAATAGTTTTGAATTTTTAAAAAATCACCTCAGTAACAAAAGGGAAGAAACAGATTAAGATGAGGGCAAAACGGGAAGAGGCTCTTGCTCTCATCAAGGGGAGGAGGGCTGTTTGAATGGTTGCTAGAGGCTGTTTACAGAACATGAGGATAAACTGGCCGTGAGGGATAAAGGGCTGAAGAGCATCAAAGATGATACACAGGAATTTAGTTGGTTCATTCATGGGGAGAGTGTTGTTTATTCAATTTACTGAAATACATTAAGAAAAGGATTATGTTTTGTTTTGTCTGAAGACAGGGGAAAGACAAGGTTCATTTCCTGGAATTATGTAGACTGCGGCTTTGGGCCTGATTCATGACTTAAGTAATCAAGAGAGAAAGCAAAGAGCTGACTGCTTTGTTGGCAGCCTGAAGAGTGCTATAGCACCTACAGTCTTTCAGAGCCTATAAGGTTAAGGGATAGTGAGTGAATCCAGGGTAGAAGATGAGGGCCACCTGGGAGAGAGATCTGGTGGACTGAATTGTGTACTCCAGTTGGGCATGTTCTTGGTCTTGGTCCAATTCCAGGTCCATGTGGACCCATTGTAAATAGGATTTCTTGAAGATGTTACATCAGTTAAGATGTGGTCCAGCTGTATCAGGATGGACTTCAGTATGGATTACAGGAGTCTTTTAAAAGTAGAAGGAAATTCAGACATAGAGAAAGCAACACGAAGCCAGAAGTCAACGAAAACCAGAGGAGAAAGAAGACATCATCATGCACATTGTCACATTAAAGAAAGCCAAGGACCAAGGATCACTGGCAGCCAGTCCCGGAACACCACAGTCTTTGGAGAAAAAGCATCACTTTGCAGATACCTTGGTTTTGGACTTCTAGTCTCAAAACTGTGAGCCAATAAATTCATGTTGTTTATATCAACCCATTATGTGGTGTTTGTTTTAGCAGTTGGGAAACTAAGACAGAGGTCCTTAGTTGGGCGGTCTTGGGACGCTTAATAAGAAAGCCTGAAGTTTGAGGACAGAGAAGACGGAGGGTATCAAGGGATTTCCAAGGATTAGGGAGAGGGTTGCTGGTAATCACCTAGAATTGCAAGAGAGGTCCTGAATGGTAGTGGTGGAGATGCTGGTTGTATTAGTCAGCAAAAGGGGTGCTGATACAAAGTACCTGAAATCTGTTGGCATTTTTAGAAGCTTACAGTCACAAGGCCATAAAGTGTAAATTACTTCCCTCACCAAAGTCTGTTGCCACGTGTTGGAGCAAAATGGCTGCTGGTCTCTGTGAGGGTTCAACCTTCCTCTTCTTCCTAAGGCTCTGTGGTCCCAGCTCCTTCTGTTCTCAGCTGTGGTTTAGAAAAAGGCTCATTTCTCTCCCTGGGGCTTGTTTCTTTCCGGGCTCATCTGCTCTGGTCTCTCCACAAGGCCAGCTGTAGACTATCAGGCCAATGATTCATCACTCTCTTCCCAGGGCCTCTGCTGTGTCTTTGGAGCTATCTCTATACCTCTGTGTTCTTCTCCTGTGTATTTACTTCCCAGGTCTTCAGCATCAAAACTCAAACTCTCTCCTCTGCCATGTACTTTTCTCTGTGAGTTCCTGCCTACCAAGGGGGCAGGGACCCAATATCCTACTGATATGGCAGAATCAAAAGCCCAATCTTAATTTAATCAAGTAAAAGTGAAACCTCTGAACCTAATACAATCTAACACACCCAGAGGAACAGACCAGTTTACAAACATAATCCAATATCTATTTTTGGAATTCATAAACAATGTCAAACTGCTACACTGGTGAACAGATTGAGATGGAGAACAGGATAATCTAAGAATATCTTTATTTCTAAGTGGAAGCAGTCTCAGCTGGAGGAACGGAGAAAGTGTAACATAATGTAAATGTGGTGTTTTGAATAAAATCTTGGACTATGTTTAATTACTGAAATGAAACCATTGGTTGTGATGCACAAAATCATAGTACTGTTTCTTGCCAAAGAGTTAATGGAGTAGGTCTACTAGATTTTTTCAACAAGGAAGAGAGATTACTCCAAATGAGTAAGTTAGAAGGAAAAGGAGAATTATGTTGCTCTTTGATCATAAATCTTGTTCAGTGCTTGTTTAACATGTCTGTTCAACAGTGTAGCCCTAGGTCACTTTTTCATCCTTAACTTTCAGTATTCATCAAACATAGAGAAGATCTTTTTTGGGTTCCTAATACGCACCAAACTCTTTCTTACATTCTGATATTTACACACAGTGTTCCCTATGTCAGAAATGCTCTTTCTCTGGTTTCTTGCGTGGTTGTCCCTTCTGAGATTCATTATCAAGTTAAAGCATGGATCTTTGGCACTGTCTTTCCCCAGCCCTTTCATTTAATGGACAGATCAATGGAAAGAGAAAGACACAAAGAGACCCAATTAGTACCTTGTTCATTTTCATACAGTATATCATATTTTGTAATTACAACATTTTTTGGTTTCTTTGTTTATAGCATCTGTTCCTCAATAGACAGTAAACCAAGTTTAGTTCACATTGTTGACCATTAGATAGACTGAAACAATGAACGTACTGGGATGTACATTAAGTTATTACAATATTTGAAAACTTAATTTCCCAATAATGACAGAAATTGAAAAAATATGACATCCATATTCTAGAATATTAGGAATCAACTAAAAATCAAGTATTCAGATATTTTCCAGGACACAGGGGAATGGGTAATATATAATAATGAACAAAATTACAGAGATAAAGAGAAAGAGAGAAAGATCCTGATTTTATATATTATGCTTTTACTGAGTACTTTCATGTTTAAAATGGACATGGTGGTATATTAAAAACATCCTCTTAATTAATACATCAACTATGAAATTGGCATAATAAGCCTTCTTAATGGATTATAATGTTGTGGGTTTTTAGGGATTAAGTAATAAGCCCAATATAGAGTTAGGAACTAGCAATATTGAAATATGAATCCAATTCTGTCTTCAAAACCCATGCTTTTTGCCAGGTAGATAGAAAGTTACATATTAGCAGTGAGCATTTCTGACTGGTAGAAATTAAGATGAATTTAAAGTATTTCCATGAATTTTCTAAGTTATCCTCAATGATCAAATAGTACATTTTATTTTAAAAGGAAATAAATTTTCTCTGAAGAAAAAAACAGAAAATCTAAACTTTATTTTTAAAGATAAGGATACTGATAGTTTTGAGATCTGTTTTTTACTTCTTCTTATACTGCCTGGCCTTTTATGCCTGATGATGCTAACACATTATCTAGTTTAATTGTTCTTATGCACCACTTCAAGACCAATTTAAAAAGACTAAGTGTTAAAAATCACTTTTAAAACTTAGCTTTCTTTTTTTTTTTTAATTCAGAAGTGTTTAGATGTAAAAGACCATAAGGGAAGTTTATTATAAAGCTAAGAAAATGAGTACTAATCCAAAAGTTTAATAAATAGTAAATGTCTTCTTTTTCACATTCTTGCAATATTATCCTTAAATATCCAGATTTCTATAAATCTCATAAATATATCTATACACTGTGTAGAACAATGGGTTTTCCTATTATATAAAAATTGTAAAATATTAAAATGCTTTATTATAAAACTATACATACTCAACCAATGATCAAGTGTCATTCCACAGAATTGTATGCAGTTTGCTCTATGGTGAGCAATAGTTGTTCACTGTATTGAGTGCTTATTTATTTATTTTCATAAATGATATATGACATTCACAAATATGTGTTCAGCAAAAGAGAATGATCTTAAATAAAAAAATAAGATTTGAACACTTCATATGTCTCATTAATACAGAGTCTATTTGGATCTTGCTTTCTCATCCAATCTGTCCCATTAGTTGAAATGATAAATAAATCTATATTTGAGTTTTAACTATTGGAACGTTTCAATCCAAGCTTCTGATTTTGTTATGTGTTTTCTATTTGTCATCTATTTTTAATTCTCCGTTTCTTCATTCTGGTCTTCTACTGGGTTAATTAAACAATTTTAGTATTCCATATTAATTCCTGTATTGGATTTTCAACTATGTCTCTGTTCATTCTTTTTCTTAGTGGTTTCTCTAGTTTATCATATACATTCTTAATTATCACTGTGTAGTACAGTTCATATTATATCACATCTCATAAAAAGTGAAAACTTGTAACACTCTCTTCTTGTTTGCTTTATTTTTAAAGAAGTTTTAGATTGCAGAAAAGTTAAATAAAAAATATAGGGGTGGGGAGCAGGAGTAGCTCTGTAGTTCAGCACCTGCTTCTCATGTACTATGAGGTCCTGGGTTCAATTCCCTGTACTGCAAAAGAAGAAAGGAAAGAAGGAAGGAGGAAGGAAGGAAGGAAGGAGGGAGGAAGGAAAGAAGGGAGGGGAGGAGGGAGGGAGGGAGGAAGGAAGGAAGGAAAGAAGATATGGGGGATTTCCATATACCCCTCCCCTTCCCCCACAAACATTTTCCCTATTCATAACATCTTATATTAATGTGGTAAATTTGTTACAATTGATGAACAAATACTGAAGCATTGCTACTAACCATGGTCTATAGTTTTCTTTATGGTTTATAGTTTGCCCTGTACAATTTTATAGGTTTTGAGAAAATGTATAATGGCCTGTATCCGTCATTGTAATATCATGCAGGACAATTCCAATGCCCTAAAAATGCCCTGTGTTCCACCTACTCTTCCCTCCCCCAATCCTCAGAACCTCTGGTAACTACTATCTTTATATCAATGTTACAAGTTCTTCCTTTACAACAAGTCTACTTTGGTCCATTGTTGCATTCCCCCCTTATGTTTGTTCATTCCTACATCTTGAGGATTTGGGAATAGTGATGCCCATTCTGCTTCCGATTGAGCAGGGGCTTAGATCTTATGGGGTAAATGGTAAGAACTGTTATACTTGTAGCTGTAGATGCTCTTTGCTTTTTGGGATGGGGGTTGTCCATCATCATCAGTTTTTTAGATGTCCTGGGCGAGTCTGATGAACTGGAGAATAGGTGTTGGCTGCAACTCTGTGGATTCTCCTCTCTGTAAATTAATGTTGCTTTAAATGTCTTCCACTTAAATAGCTTCAAATGCATCATATATTGAGGAATAAAGTTAAGGAATTGCACAATTCCCTTATATGGAAAACTATAAAATACTGTAGAGCCAAATTAAAGAAGATTAAAATAATGACAGAAATATAACATTTTTTGAAAGATTTAATATTGCTAAAATATCATTTATCCTCAAATTGATTTATAGATTCCATACAATCCCAATATATGGAAAAACAAAGATCATACAATAGGAAAACTCTAACCTTGAAAATAACAAGCATAGAAGGAAAGCTTACAGTATCTGACTTCAAATCTTACTCTAAACATTCCATAATAAAGATATTTTGGTAATGACATAACTAAAGACAAATAGAATGATGAAGGAGAATAGATTGTCCAGGAAGATATCCACATCTACTCAATTAAATTTCAACAATGGTATCAATGAAGAAGGGAAAGAAAAATCTTTTCAACAGGTGTGCTTATACATTGCTTCTGGAAGCATAAAATTGTACAATTACTTTAGGAAAAATCTGGTAGTTTCTTATAACCTTAAATATTCACCTACCCTATCTTATCATGCAGTAATTGTACTCCTTGGTATTTAATAAATAAAAATGAAAACATATGTCCACAGCATTTTGCACAATATGCTCATAGCATTTTTATTCATAATAGTCCCAAATGTCCATCAGCATGAAAATGGACAAAAAATGTTTGCAAATTTGCCTAATTAAGTACTAATCAGCAATAAATAAGCCCCCTATTGATATACAAAACAACATAAATGATTCTCATAGACTTGCTAAGAGAAAGGAACTGGATACAAGCGTATATACTGTACGAATTCATTCATATGAAGTATAGAACAGGAAATCCTAAGGTATGCTGAAAAATATTCAATAGTCAATATATTGCCTCTAGAGGTGAGGAAGGATTGTGGGTTACATGATTGTATGCATTTGTCAAAACTCATTGAAGTCTTTCTTTAACATTTGTGCATGTAACTTTATGTAAATATTACTAAAATAGTAAATAGATTTGCTCTATGCAGTGTTATATGTTAGCAATACCAAAATTATTTTTTGTGCACTTTAGACTTGAGCAAATTAATAAGTCTAGTGAGGACAGTGGGAGCCATATTTCTTACGTTTAGGAAGGGAATCACAGACACAGAAAGAGGAAAGACTAGAACGTATCTTCTGGTGTTGGATTTAAATTGGAGGTATAATTAGGAAATCCATACTTATATCAATATCTATTTATCATTTATCTCTCTGTCTATATGCATATGGAAATTTAGAGAGAGAAAATAAATATATAGACACAAAATGCATAATACATAATATATAATAAATATTATTTTATTTATATAGTTTACATAATTCATTTCATATTTATATATTTATGTGTTACATATTTACATGTAAGTAGTATATATTTTTGTAATATAAATTATGCTTCATAATATATATATTTTTTTCCCATCTGTTTCCACTGAGAAGACTAAGAAAAAGAAAACACCAGTTGCATAGAGCACACCTAGCTCCTATATCTTCTGTAATAGATACCATTCACACTAAAATTAGCCAAGGCTCTTTGGAAAGATGAATGATTCCAGAGCTAGGGCAGGAAAAGTATTAGATGAGTCTGGTGCATTTTTTTGAGCCAGAAAGTAAGGATATATTCAAAGAAATATGGGGATGTGAGAAGTAGGCACTAAAGGCAGATGGAAGGGACTCACCCAGCTTAATCTGGATCAATATGAGCATTAAGATAAATAACCAAAACAATGGATTACAGCTCATTGTATAAAATAAGAATCCATGAGTTTATAATTATATAAATAATGAATGAATGAATAAATCAATTGGTAAGAAAGGAAATTACTTTTTATAATATGCCACCTACTAAATAAAGAAGGGTTAACAGAGTTAAAAAATAGTCACCAGGAAGCAGATGCAGCTCAAGCCATTGGGCACCTGTCTACCACATGGGAGGTCCCAGGTTTGGTTACTGGTGCCTCCTAAAGAAGATGAGCAAGACAGTGAGCTGTTGAGACAGGCTGACATGGCAAGCTGACACAACTGAGGAGACACAATGAGAGACACAATAAGCAGAGAGTGGATGTAGCTTAAGCTGTTAGGCCCCTGCCTACCACATGGGAGGTCCTGTGTTCGGTACCCAGTGGCTCCTTAAAAGAAGATGAGACACACAGAAAGCAGACAGCAAGTATGAATAACTGGGGAGAGGGGTCGAGGGGAGAAATAAATAAATACATTTTTTTAAAAAAGCTAAAAAAAAATAGTTACTAAATCCAGTGGGTAAAAGTTTGCTGACAGGATATATACATAGTCTAAAGTATCTCCCAACAAAAACTTTAATGCAAAATTGTAAAAGGGAAACAAAATAAAACAAACAAAAAAAAGCTGTAACTTTACAATGGTGAAACCTGGAGGATACTTAGATCATCCGAGTGATCCAAGCTAACATCATCAATTAGGAACAAATTTTCATGGTGTCCCTCCCAATAAGATTCACTGAGAACACAATATCCCTTCAATGGTATTCTTGCCCAAAGTGCATGGCCTGATTCCAATAATGGAGAAACCCAAACAATCCTAGAATAGTCTACAAAATAACTGGCTTCTTCACTTCATAAAGGTCATTTACATGAAGCACAAAGGAAGGATTAGGGATCATTTTAAGTTAATGGAGCCTAAAGAGTCATGACAACTCAATGAAAAGTGTAATCATGGTTTGGATATTGAGCTGAATAAACTAATGAAATTTGCATAAGGACTATGGATTAGATAATAGTATTGTAACAACGCTATATTGTCTGGTATTAACTATACTGTGCTTAGGTAAAAGAATGTCATTTTTCTTAGCTCAGCTCTCACAAAACAATGGAGAAACAGCCAAAGGCTGCCTGAAGGACCTGCATTGGGGGCCAGCAGACCAGGTGAGTGCTTCACAATTTCCAGGACAGAGAGATGAAAAAGCCAAAACAACAAACTGTGAATTAGTAAACCTACCAGCTGCCAGGAAGGGCTCCCCTCCCCGACCCTTGAGATATTCAGTGGGGTAAAACCCCTGCTAATTTCATCTGACTGAAAGGGGAGCAGAGGTCTTCCTCCCTGCCCACTGTAGGGGGAGTCAGGGGCTTTTCTTCATTGAATTTGGCCAGCTGAGCTGGCTTTGAATCTCAGGTCTGGCCAGATGAAAACAAAGGAAAACAGAGAGAGATATACATCCACAGAAAGGTGCCCCACGAGTGCCATCTGCTGGCCGGTCTGGAAATTACATGAACAGAAACTGCTTTTAGATCTCTCTTTACCCAACCCCTGGGAGAAAGTCTGGAACCCACTAGGAAGTCCCTGGAATGATTTAGGTAACTTAAGCTGGGCAATTTTAAAGACTTAGGATAAGTTGAACCAAATATCAGAACCCTGTGAAAAAATAATAATAAGCAAGAGAGACAAATTGGCCATCAGAATAAATTCACAAACAAATGAAATGCCTAGACATCAGCAAAAAATTACAAGCCATACTAGGAAACAGAAAGAGATGGCCCAGCCAAAGGAACAAACCAAATATCCTGAAGAGATTCAGGATTGGAGACAATTAATCAATGATAATCATAAAACTCTCCTAAATCATTTGGAAGAATTGAAAGAAAATATGACTAAAGAGATAAAGAACATTAAGAAGACACTGGGTGAGCATAAAGAACAATTTGAAAGTCTGCAATGAAAAGTAACTGATCTTATGGGAATGAAAAGATGATGGATGGATGATATTAAAAATATATTAGAGGCACGTATGAGCAGATTTGAATTGCTCAAAGGCAGAATTAGTGATTTTGAAGACAGAACACCTGAACTGGAAAAGAAGTGAGCAGAAATAGAAGAGAATGGAAAAAAATGAAAAGGGTCTCAGGGAACTGAATGACAATGTGAAATGCAAAAACATACATATTATAGACATTCCAGAAGGAAAAGAGAATAGAAAAGAAGCAAAAAGAATATTTGAAGAAATAATGACTGAAAACTTCCTTATACTTATGAAAGACATACATATCAATATCTAAGAAGAACAATGCACCCCAAACAGAATAAACATGAACAGACCTACCCCAGGACACCTACTATTCAGAATGACAAATATCAGAGATAAAGAGAAGATTTTGAAAGAATCAAGAGAAAAGCAAAGCATCACATACAAGGGAAACTCGATAAGATTAAATGCCAACCTCTCATCAGAAACCATGGAGGAGAGAAGGAAGTGGTATGATGTATTTAAGGTATTGAAAAAGAATGACTGCCAACCAAGAATTCTGTATCTGACAAAGCTGTCCCTCAAAAATGAAGGTGAGTTCAAAATCTTCAGACAAACAAAAACTGATAGAATATGTTACCAAAAGACCAGAATTACAAGAGATACTAAAGGAAGTGCTGCAACCTGAAAGGAAAAAACAAGGGCAAGAGACTTGGAGAAAAGTGTAGAAATGAAGAATATTAGAAAAGGTAAAAAAGATATACTATAGTATAATATGACAACAGAAAACCAAAGGCCAAACTGGATGAAGTAAGTAATGCCCTTACAGTCATAACATTGAATGTTAATGATAGAATGGATTTTAAAATATGAGCCATCTATATGTTGTCTAAAAGAGACTCTCCTCAAACGTAAGGACACAACCAGGTTAAAAGTGAAGGGTTGGAAAAAGACCTTCCATGAGAATATTAACCAAAAAAAACCTGGAGTAGCAATACTAATATCGGACAAAATAGATTTTAAATGCAAAACTGTAATAATATAATGAAGAAGGTCATTATATATTAATAAAATGGGCAATTCACCAAGAAGAAATAACTACACTAAATATTTATACACCTACCTGAGTGCCCCAAGATACATGAGGCACACACTGGCAAAACTGAAAGAAGAGTAAATGTCTCTATAATAATAGTTGGAGACTTCAATACACCACTCTTAGTATTGGATAGAACATCTGGACAGAGAATAATAAAGAAACAGAGATCTTGAAAAATATGATAAACAAATCAGACCTACCAGACATCTATAGAGCATTTCACCCCAAAACATCAGGATATAAATTCTTTCCAAATGCACATGATCCTTCTCCAAGATAGACCATATGTTGGGTCACAAGACAAGTCTCAATAAGCTTAAAATGATTAAAATTATACAAAACACTTTTTTTGATCATAACAGAATGAAGCTGGACCAATAATGGACAGAAAAATGGAAAAGTCATATATATATATATGGAGGTTAAGCAACACACTCTTAAACAATCAGTGGGTCAAAAATGAAATTGCAGGAGAATTCAGCAAATATCTTGAAAGGAATGAAAATAAGAACACAACATATCGAAACCTATGGGACACTTCAAAGGCAGTGCTGAAAGGGAAATTTATAGCCCTCAATGTACATTAAAAAAAGGAGAAAGAGCTAAAATTGATGATATAACTGCACACCTGGAGGAACTAGAAAAAGAACAGCAAACTAATCCCAAACCGAGCCAAAGGAAAAAAATAGTAAAGAGCAGAAATAAATGAAATCGAGAACAAAAAAACAATGGAGAGAATCGACAGAACCAAAAGTTGGTTCTTTGAGAATATCAACAAAATCAACAAACCCTTAGCTAGACAAAGAAAAAGGAGAGAAGACACAAATAAATAAAATCGGAAACGAGTGGGGGGACATTATCACTGACCCCATAGAAATAAGAGAGATCATAAGAGGATACCAGGAACAACTATATGCAAAAAAACTAGAAAATGTAGATGAGATGGAAAAATTCCTGGAAACACATGAACCACCTACACTGACTTTAGAAGAAATAGAAGACCTCAACAAACCAATCAGAAGTGAAGAGATTGAAACAGTCATCAAAAACCACCCAAAAATGAAAAGTCCAGGACCAGACTGGTGAATTCTACCAATCACTCAAAGATGAACAAATACCGATCCTGCTCAAGATTTTCCAAAAAACTGAACAGGAAAGAATGCTACCAAACTCATTCTCTGAAGCCAACATCACTTTAATATCAAAACCAGATAAAGAAACTATGAAGAAAGAAAATTACAGATCAGTATCTCTAATGAATATAGATACAAAAATCCTCAACAAAATACTTGCAGACATAATCCAAAAGCACATAAAAAGAATTATACACCATGATCAAGTGGGTTTTATACCAGGTATGCAAGAGTGATTCAACACAAGAAAATCAATTAGTATAATAAACCACATTGATAAATTGAAGAAGAAAAATTACATGATCCTCTCAATTGATGCAGAAAAGGCATTTGACAAAATATAGCACCTTTTCTTGATAAAAACTCTCCAAAAGATAGGAATAGAAGGAAGCTTTCTCAATATGGTAAAGTGCATACATGAAAAACCTACAGGTAGCATTGTACTCAATGGTGAAAGACTGAACTCTTTCCCACTGATATCAGGAAAAGACAAGGTTGCCCACTGTCACCATTATTATTCTAGCTAGAGCTTCTATTATTCTAGAAGTTCTAGCTAGAGCAATTAGGCTGGACAAAGAAATAAAAGGCACCCAAAAGGAAAGGAAGTAAAACATTCACTATTTTCTAATGACATGATCCTATACCTCGAAACTCCTGAAAAAATCCACAACAAAACAGCATGGTACTGGCATAAGGATAGACAGATTGACGGATGGAACTGAACTGAGAACTCAGAA
>PVKH010009266.1:0-18929 GCA_004027955.1 Chaetophractus vellerosus
TAAATAAAAAATAAATCTTTAAAAAAAAATAATTTACTGGGAAATGAACACTTTTTCCCAAACCTTGGCCTAGGTACTGAAAGAAATGCCCAGAAATTCAAGCCATGGCCTTCACCTTAAAGAATCTGAAATCGGGAACCAGCTGTGGCTCAATTGGTAGGGCTCTGGTTCACCACATGGGAGGCCCCAGGTTCGGTTCTCTGGGCCTCCTCGAGAAGGCAAGCTGCTGCAAGCAGGCAAGCCGCCGTGGAGCAGGCAAGCCACCACGAGCAGGCAAGCCTCAGCGCGGTGAGCTAACTTGGTGGGATGCCGCAGCAGGGGGAGACAAGCAGACACAGAAGAATGCAAAGCAAATGAACACAGCGAGAACAAGCAGCAAGGGGGGGACATATAAATATAAATCTTTATTAAAAAAAGAATCTGAAATCATTATTTGGAAAGGTAAAACACAGTCACATCAAATAATTAAGATGAATCAAATGGTACTGATTAAAAAGATACAAGAAGGATTTGGAGAAGGAAGATGTATGTGTTTGGGCAGGAGTTTTCCGAACAGCTCTCCTAAAGGAACTAGAACTTGATTTGGATTTCGCAGAATGAGTAGGACCTGGAAACTTATTTTGAGAAGTGACCTCAAGAAGACTTGATGTCTGCCCTCTCAAGAATTTACAGTCCAAACAGTTGAAGGAATAGTATTCTCATATTTAAAGAAGGCTCCATGAAAAGGTATTCAAGTTAGCAAGAAAGACATGAAATTCTTAATAACTTCAGGGGAAGAAAAAGCAGCCCAAACTGGGGTGGATTTCACTTAATGAGAATTTTGTCAGCTATAGGCATTACAGAGTAATTTCTAGCAGAGATGGTAATACTTGGAGCTCAAGAAGGAGACTTTTAAGAGGGCATCTAATCAAGGCACTTTTACTAAGAGTCTCCATGCAGTTGTCCAAGCAGGTTTACAACTCTCATGATACCCAAAGACTATCCATAATGTGGATATCAGAAAGACTTTTATTCCTGCTTTTCTCCCCATTCCATTCAACAATGTATAAAATCTTAGGCCTAAATAGCTGGGGAGAAAAAATTCAGCCAGTGGGCCACCTGAGATGAAAGACTTTATAATGAAAGTGTAATTTATGCTCTCAGTCCCAACCCCTTTAAAGCAATCCATCTATGAATACTTACCTATTATCTATGAGGTTCCAGATACTAGTCTTGAGCTAGTATCTGAAATGGAAATCTAGGAAAAGACGACTTCTTTGGAAAATTACTATCTTATAAGTTGTCACTTAGAGTGTTAGGAAGATGGATAAAACTAGGTAAATTTGTGCGACAGTATGAGTAGGGATGGTGACAAAAATCATGATACCCTTTCCTTGGGTACAAGTCACAGAATGGTATCTAAGAGGAAACTATTTTGGAAAGGATGACAATTTGGAGGTATCCCTTCATCTTCGTATCAAAATACAAAAATGTCAGAACTGAAAAATCAGTGTATCTTTACAACGTGATAGCTGTAAGCAAAACTGGGAAGAACGTGAACTGGGTTTTCAACTTACTTTTCTCTTCAAGTGAGCACATTTTTTCCTACCTGCAGTCAACTTCAAGAGGCACCTGCCTTGAGTTCTAATTTCTCAGATTTTACAACCCTGTCTTCCATCTGAAAAACAGCATTGGTTGTGGTATGGTCAGTGAAAGGTAGGGTTACTGAATGCCTAAGCACTTGAGCTTTGGAAACCCCATTAGTTGCTAAGATGTGACTTAATATGTGACCTCAAGGGAGTAAACTAACTTATCAAACCCTAGTTTCTCACTGAATTTGGGGTATAACTGCCTCATGGGTCTGTTCTGAGGATCAAATGAGAATATATGTAAAGCATTTAGTACCTTCTCCAGCAATAAGTAATCATTAAAGGTTATTATTTTTACAAGCCACAGGACTTTGCTGTATAAGATCCTTTTAGAATTCCCGGACCTTCCAAACTGATGATGAAATTGATCTTAAAAATAAGTCTCTACTAATCAATTGATAACTCCTTATATTTATTCAGTGCTTTAACATTTACAAAGCTGTAATATCTACTTTAGCTCATTTTAACCTCGATGAGGTTTAGCCTTAGCAGAGATGGAAACTATGGTTCCCAGAGGTGAATCAATGTGCCGAGTCAAACAGTTAGTGAGAGGAGGATCTGGACCTTAAATTTAGGTCTTTGGACTCCAAATTTTGCATAATTTTTGCTGTGTTGCACTGTCTTTACACTCTCTCACTGTATTGTTAAGACCCTATTTATAAAAATGAATGAGTCACCTGAGGCATTCCCTCCTCTCCTGGGAGCATGTATCTATTTAATAAGGAGTCCATGTTATGCAACTCTAAGGAAAGGTTTCTAATGATTATGATTATAGCAATTTAGAAGATAAGTGGAGGGGGATTTTGGAAGAAAATGAGGGTTATAGATGCACAATACTTATGTTATGTATATGGCCAGTCATTCTCCCTGTGACAAAAATGAAGACAATTTTATCCATGACACACCTGCCTCTGTCTATAGGCAGAGAGGGTGAGATAAATGATCCAAATTGCCCCAGGCACCGCAAGCCATTTTTTGAGAGTAGAAAGAGCAAAGGGCCCAGACAAATGCTTTTCTAGCATTTCTACATGAAATTTATAGTCTTACCAAATAATTCAATCAATAAACTTGAGTAGGAGCCAGGAAATGAAGAATTTCTGTTTGCTGGAAACTTTTTGATTTGTTCTATTATCATAATTGATGACCTAGAATCAAGAACTTGCCCAACCAGAATATCAAACATCTCATTCTTGCATAGACAAATGCCTCTGGAAAGCAACTTGGAAAGTGTTTTTGATTCACTTAGCTTTCCCTTTCCCTAATAAATTCCTCTTTCTTTTCCCTGCTTATCCACCTGACTTAAGTGCTGCTCCATAGAAACGTGTGTGTGACGAGGGAGGAGGAGGGTGTCTGGAGGGGCTATTTCACAGCATATGTGGTCAGAAACGGCCTATGGTATGCTTGGTGGACAGAGTGTTGAGTAAAATTAATAAAGAACAAACAAAATAAAAAGAAATAACCACTCGTCAAGGCAGGGTCACACACAAGGCATTTATGATATTCCCCTCTAAAACAGCTTTCCTTCTTCCAAGCACTCATTGCCCCAAATCCCCCACTGTCAACCAAACTGTGGCGCATGGCATTCAAAACAACCAGTTTCTTTCGCATTTGCGAGAACATCTTTCAACTGGCAATGTCTCAAGCACACCAAGCTCGTGTCCACCTCAGGGCTTTCTCTCATGGACTAAGCACATTCTGTGACTCTCTACCTCCAGCTTTCCACTTAGCCGGCTCCTTGTAATATCCAGGTCTCATCTTAAATATCACTGCCTCAGAGAGGGTATCCCTGACCTTTTTAGCTAAATTTCATCCCCAGGTACTTTCTAACACTTCACTCTGTATTTTTTTTTTAAATTATTATTATTTTTACAGCATTTTTCACTCTCAGAAAGTATCTTATTTATTTGCTTGCCTGTTCAGAACTTGAGTAGAAGCCCTAAAAGGGCAGCAAGGTCATCTGATTTAACTATGGTAAATCCACAGCTCCTAGATTAGTGTCTGGCACATAGTAGATAATTAATGTTTGTATTAATTGAAGGAAAGGGAGACATTATGGATTTAGAATCTACTGTGTTTTGTGCATATTCTTTGCAGCTGTGAAATTTATTTCAAGTCGCTTCTTTCATGTATTGATTCATTTCATCAATTAGTTCCTCAAAAGAAGAACCAATATCTCATATTTCTAATATATCTCTCATGGCAGATTGTAAAACTGGCAATTGGTAAATGCTTGGTGACTGATTAATGACTGAGGGTGAAAAGCTGGTAACCATGCAATTCAAGCCAAAATAACCAAAATGAATCAGGCAAAACAGATAGATAAACACATCGTACTTGAACATATCATACTTCCATGGACATTTCCTACAAAGAAGGATATTCACTTATGAAATGGCTTTACGTGCAGTCAGAAAGTCCAATGAATATAACATTGATAATAAAGCTTACATTCTATATTCCGATGTTTTCTTATGTCCAATAATGTCCTTTTGAGCTTTTTATCTTCCATTCTTAGCTTCCATTCAGTATCCTGTACTGCATTTAATTGTCATTAAAACTTTAGCTTCTATTTCTTTTTTTTAAATTGCAGAAACATATATACAACATAAATCTTCCCACCCAAGCCCATCCCAAGCATACCATTCAGTGTGATAACCTCACTACCACCATTACTAGAACTTTCCCTTTACCCCAAATAGAAACCCTAGCCTCATTTTACATTCACTCCCCAATGCCCCTTTTCCCAAACCCCGATAAACCATGGTCTACTTTCTGTCTCTACAATTTGGCATATTCTTTGATATTTTCTTTGTGGTTAGAACGGTACTTAAATATAACATCTTAAATCTATAAAAATTGTGTTTGCTTTGATTCTAACTTAACATCAATAGCAAACATAAATTATGTTCTTATAATCCTCTGTTCTCTCCCCATCTTTATGTAGTTCTTGTCACAAATTACATATTTATGCATTATGAGTCCAAAACTATTGATTTATCATTACATTTTATGCATTTGCCTTTTAGATACTGTAGGAAGCAAAAGGTGAAGTTACTAACCAAAAATACAATAGTATATTCACCCATGTCATTCTCTTTACTGGAGATCTTTATTTCTTCATGGGGCTTCAGTCAATTGTCTGCTTTTCTATCAATGTGCAGAACTCTTTTTAGCATTTCTTGTAGGGCCAATCTAGAGACGATGAAGTCCCTCAGCTTTTGTTTATCTGGGAATGGCTTAATCCCTTCCTCATTTTTGAGAGAGAATTTTGCTGCATATAGAATTCTTGGTTGACAATTATTTTGCTTTCAGCACTTTAAATTTATCTTCCCACTGCCTTCTTGCTTCCATGGTTTCTGATGAGAAATTGGCAGTTAACCTTGTTGAGGCTCCTTGTATGTGACATATTGCTTCTCTCTTGCAGTTTTCTGAATTATCTTTGGCATTCCACAGTTTGAATACAACATGGTGCAGTATAGGTCTATCTGAGTTTATCCTGTTTGGAGTTTTTTAAGCAACTTGGATGTGTATATTCTTGTCTTCCATGAAATTTGGGAAGTTTTGAGCCATTATTTCTTTGACTATTCTATCTGCCTCTTTTTGTCTTTCTTCTCCTTTTGGGACTCCTGCAATGTAAACATTGGTATGCTTGATGGTCTCATACAGGCTCTGTTTGCTTTTCTTCATTCTTTCTTCTTTCTGCTCCTCAGACTGGATGAATTCAATTGACTTTTCTTCAAGTTCACTGATTCTTTCTTCTGCCAAATCCAATATACTGTTGAACCCCTCTGGGGAATTTTAACTTTCTTTTACTGTAATCTTCAGCTTCATTTGTTACCTTTCCATAATTCCCATCTCCCTATTGATATTCTTTTTGTGTTCATCTATCATTTTCCTGATTTCCTTTAGTTCTTTGTCCATGTTTTTCTTTAGCTTTTTGAGCATATTTAGCAACATGTCTTAAAAGTCTTTTTCTAGAATGTTCCAGATCTAATCATTAATGGTTTCTAATACTTGAATAATCTCCTTTCCTGTACTATAACTTCCTTTCTTTTTATGTTTTATAATCTTTTGTTGAAACCTGGACATTTTGTTATTTTAGTGTGTTATGCCTAGACTTTAGACTCTGAGGCATCTTGAGCTTATTTCCAAGTAGTGTTGTGACAGAGCTTTCTCTGAATAAAATGCCAGGAGTTAACAAAAAAAATAAATAAATAAAAGAAGGAAAAAACAAAACACCAATCTCAATCCTTACAGATTTACCTGTGAAAGTGCTCTCCTTCAGAGCTTTTCCATATGTGAGTTTGAGAATAGCTCCGGGCCAAAGCATAGGGGCCATCCTGGTCCTTTCTGCTCATGCATTTTGTCTTGGGTGTGCACATCTGGCCCTAGGAATTATCCTGTTTCCACAGTTACAAATGAATGTCCCCTCTTCCCTAGAAAACAATTTCTTCATGGTCCTAGGTGCTGCACTTTATGTCCTACAGCCAGCAATCCCTTGCTCCAGGCAGCCACTTCACTTCTTTCCCACAGAATTTTAGAGGAGAGCTCAGTGAGCTGCCTCCTACGTGCAGTATAAATTCTGGGAAAGCAAATCTTCCAGGCCACCACTAAACAGATTGGACAAGACTTATATGCTTCCAGTATGTGCTGAAGTTTACTGTGCTCCCTCTGGAACAGGACCAAAGATTTGCATTAGGAACACAACTGACTACATGCCAATATGGTGATGGGTGGAGAAGTGGCCAGCCAGAGCACCGGGAAACACTACCCCTTTAAAGTATATTTTTCTTGATTTACACTCACCCTGTTACTGCAGTCCTTCAACTGTTTTGTGGAGCTTTGAGAAATATGCTTCTGCCAGTTCTTGTTGGTTGTTCAAAGTTTCTGTGGGGAGACAGAGCCCTGAAGCTTCTCACTCTACCATTTTAATCAAGGCAGCTCCATTTCACCTTTGAATATGCTTTTGGTTGAGAGAATCCAGGTGAGAAAATGTAGAACTGGAGATGAAATCATGGCATTGCAAAGAAAGACCAAACACGGTTTTGTTACTGATAAGGAAAGACAGAAAAAAAAGAATTATCGTATATACTAGGCTTCTAAGTCTTGGAGACTGGATAATGGTAATATCTTTGGCAGAAATCAATGATTCAGGATAAATAGCCCATTTAGGGAGAGAGGGATGAATTTGGGTTTAGGAAAACTAAGCCAGAAGTGTTGGCAGAATATGCAAGTATAGATGCCCAACAGTGGTGGGAAAAGAGAGACTGGAAATACAGATTGAGCAAGTCATTCTGTTAGAGTTGTGAATTGGTGAAAGTTCTAGGAAATGGGATGGGGGCTGAAGACTAACCTTTGATTACACCAATATTGCAGGAATTGAAAAACAAAAAGAGAGATCAGGAAAAGAAAGGAGCAAAATAGATGCAGGATGGAGAACTCCCCCTAAAATATATAAGGAAATCAAAGAAAAGAGCATTATTTCATTGCTAAATATGAATTATAGCTTATTTCTCTAACTAGTATGAATGCCTTTATTTTTTATTGTATATGTGTCTGATGGGGAGTGGGGAATGTTAGTAAATAGGTTTTTTAAAAATGTATACTCATAATTCACTTATTTAAATTGTTTTTAATTGGCTTAAGTTTAATTCAGTTAGCACATTATTTTGTTATAATAATAATGTATGAAAGTACTTTCTGGCCTGCCCACCCACATCCCAAAGTCTTCACAAAGGTAACTACTATTACTTATTTTCTGCTTGCCACCCCAATCCTTTCCTATGAATATTTATATTTACAAGATAGAAATATATAATTTTATTTAGTTGGTTTATAGTGACACAAAGTGGTATTACACCATACGTCATAATTTTATACCATTTTTTTTAAAGTCAACTGCATGTGCAGGCACACCTCGGAGATATTCCAAATTTGGTTCCAGACAACTGCAATAAAGTGTATAGCACAAGAAAGGAAGTCACATGAATATTTTGTTTTTTCCAGTGCATATAAATGTTATGTTTATACTATACTGTAGTCTATTAAGTATATATTAAGCATATAATAATAATGAAAAATTTTAAATCTTACAAGAATTAAATCTTATCAAAAGATGACACAGAGACACAAAGTGAGCACATCCTGTTGGAAAAAAATGGTGCCATAGACTTGTTAGATGCAGAGTTGCCACAAACCTTCAATTTGTAAAAACCACAATGTCTGCAAAGCACAATAAAGTGAAGTGTGATAAAGTGAAGTATGACTGTATTAGATTATTTTCTATGCTAATACATGAATCTACATTGGTCATATTCACTACTTCACAGAATCCCAAAGAAGAGGTGGACATCCACCACCACCACCATCCTTTAAAAAAACCAAACAAATGACTATCCCTTTTTACCCAGACCCTTCTTCATGAATGCCAATTGCCCTGTCCATATGCCCCATGCTCATGTGATTTTTCATGGCTTGGACACCAACATGCAGAATTGCTGAGTTGGAGGGAGAAAGTAGCCCTATTCTCTTCCATTTCTTGACCAGCCATACAGGGCCTAAAAGAGGCCTGGGTACAGAGTGGGTGAAATTCATGCTGGCTGAATTAACAATTCTTTGAATTGACTATTTCCTCAGGCATTTTTTTCCCCTCTTTCACTGGGTACTGACAACCAAGTAGCATTTTTGTCACTCACAACTGAGATTTCTCCTATCCTTGGATGGAGCAAGTAAAGAGGCAATGTGATGCTGTCAAGGTAAATGCAAACCCATTTCCTGACCCATCAAGAAGTAACTTGTGGCCTTTGGACTCTTGGCCTCTCGGATGACACAAATTGGCACAGAGAGGGCAAGAATCCTGCTGAATGGCATGTTGAAAATCGACCACTAGAGAGCCCATGTCTTTCCCTACCTACAAGACCTCTATGTGTCATCGAAACCACAAGTCCCAGCAGATTCACATTGCCAACTTCTATCTGTACCGATATACTCAAACACCCGCCACACTCAACAAATTTTATACTTTCACTTGGTCCCACTCAATCCCATGTGGTGTTTTGAAAATATGTAAAGGAAAAGTGAGGCTCCAATATTTTTCCTCTCCTCATAAATATGGCATTTTAAATAAGTTTCATACATATTCATCCTTTGCTCTTCCTTTTCTCTAAATGTGCACCTATAGCTTAAGTTTTATTCATACACTTCTCTGGTTCCCTAGTTTGAATTGGAAAATTGAAATGTAAAATATTAATCAAATACTAAGGTGGTTAAAACTCACCTTTCATTGTGAGGCCTGCAAAGATATGAAGACAATCTTCCAATAATTAATAAGCATGATAGTGAAATATATTCAGCTTAAACAAGAAACATCCATAAGAAGACACAGCAATCTGTAAACAGAATATTTATAAGGAGGAGAGATTATTTTGTGAGAACAATTTGTAATGTCAGCATTATGAATTTAGAATCACACTTCAAGCATTAAGTCCTTAGAATTATCAGTTGGATTAAAACTTTGCCAAAGTTTCTGAAGAACTTGAAGTTGACTTAAACATTGGTTCCCCTAAGCTATATGTCCAAATGTGTCCAACACAGATGAACTCCATCCAAAAATCATTATTTTTTTCTTTCTTTTCCTTCCTCTCATTTAAAGAAAGAAACTGAGCAGGAAATCTCACTTAAACAAGCTGTCTCACGACATTTCTGGCAAATCCTGGTTCCAGCTAAGTTGAAAATATCTAAAAAGCAGCCTGTCACACAGAATCTCAGTGCTGCTGCTCCTGGGAAATGCAGAAATAGAGGATATGTGGGATACGAAAGATTCAAAACACTGTCAGAAAAAGCATCTTGATGTTAACTTCCGGATGACCTGATTTTATGTGAGAAGCATATGCTGCCCCTCATGTAACAGTTAGCTATTGCTGTGTAACAAATCACCCCAAAACCCAGTGGCATAAAACAATAAGAATCATGAGTTTATAGGCCAGCTGGGAAATTCTGTGCATGGCTGGGCTCAATCATATGTCTTCAGTCAGCTGTATGTAAGGTAAGCTGCTTCTGCTGATCTTGACTAGGTTATCTAATATGCTTTGTTTTAGTTTTCCAAAGGGCTATCAATGCAAACTACCAGAAATGTGTTGGCTTTTATAAGGGTATTTTTGTAGGGTAAAACTTTACAGTTCCAAGGCTGAGAAAAATCCAAGTTGAGGCACCATCAGAAATGCTTTCTCACCAAAATCAGCTATTGTTGATCTCGGCATATTTCCACATGGTGAAGCAAGACGGTCACTGGTCTCTGCTGAAGTTTCAGCCTCACCCTCTGGGCTCACTATCTTCTTTTGAGCTTCTCCATGGACCCAGCCTCTTGGGCCATGGTGCTTAAGCAATCCACTCTCTTGCATTACAGAATCAAATAAGCCGACTTTCTTTTTCCTCTGTCTGTCTGTGTGGATCTGTCTCGACCTTTATATCAGACCTAGCAAGTGGGCAGAGACTCAACATGAATCCCACCCCACTACTATAATCCAGTCAAATGGGTCTCACACCCTCAGGAATGAATTAGTTTAAAACATAATATTTCTTTTTGAGATTCATAAAATAATTTTAAACTTCCACACTTCACCCTCTGAATCCCAAAAAGACATATCTTTTCATATGCAAAATACATTCATCACATCACATTATTCCAAAAACCTTAAATCATTTCAGTAGCAATGCTGTACAAAATCACAACAAAGTCATATATACAGTATATCTTGGGTCAAAAGTCCCCTCTGGTTATAGACCTGTGAAACTTACAAAACAAGTTATCTGCTTCCAATATAAAAATGAGGCACAAACATAAGATCAACATTTGCATTACCATAAAGAGAAATCATGAGGGAAACAGTAACGGGTCCCCAACAGTTCTGAAAACCTGCAGGGCATACTCCATTAAATTTCAATGTTTTAAAGTCATTCTTAAAACAATGTTTTCTTCTTCTTCTTTGAATCTCACAGGGGCCCACCCATTCCACAGGCTTGCCCAATGGCCACACTTTAGGTTTCACCCTCTTCAAGCATCTGGGTGGCAACTAAGCTCCAGACTTCACCCTTCCAAAACACTGGGGTGTTGGCCATACTTTCTCCAATCTCTAGGATACAATTTCCACTCCTTAGTTCAGTGAAGTGGCAGCAACAGTCTCCCTAATCTCTGGCATACAAGCCCAACCCCCTCAGAACAGTGGGGTGGCAACCTAACTCTCCCCAACCACCAAGGAATGCTCTCCACCCTCTCTGTAACTTGGGGTGGCCAAACTCTCCCTGAACAACTGGCTGGAACATCCACCCTCTTTAAATGCTGGGGTAAACTCATCCTCTTTATACATATAGGTGGGGTCCCTCTCTTGGCCTGAGGCGATACCTTAATTTTAGACCTCGGCTCCCATGGTTTTCCTTTTGAAGCTATTTTCCCTTCAATCTCTCTCCTCTGTGTCCCTTTTAGTCCAGTCTTATAGTGGTTTTATTCATACAGACCTCACAAAAAGCTTGTTGGTTCAGCATACAGGAAACTGGAGTCCATGCTATCAAACAGTAAGACTTTCCACATGTTCTTCCTGGATACCTGCATTTCCAATCCTGACTTACAAGTTTAGTTAAATCTTCACATGGCCACTGTCTTCTTGGAGCTTGTTTTCCGAAAGCTTAGAATTTCCAAAATCAGTCTCTGGTTCCTTTGTGCCTAATGATTCCATTCTCAGCTTATCTCTTTCCTCTCGCATTTTGCTGTAAGCTACAAGGAGAAGCCAGACCACATTTTCCACATTTACTTTGGAAAGCTCCTTTACTAAATGTCAAAGCTCATAATCTTCTAATTCTGCCTTCCATCTAACATCAGGAGTCAATTTTGCTAAGTTCTCTGCAACTTTAAAGCACAGATTACCTTTCCTCCAGTTTCCATCATGTTCTTCTAAGACCTCACTGGAAATAACTTTGGGGTCTGTAGTCCTACCAATAGTCTCTTCAATGCAATCTAGGCCTTTTCTATCAAGCATCTCACAGTTCCTCCAAAAAAAATACCCCTTACCCATTTATAAAACTGTTCTAGCATTTTTGGTAATTACAAGCAATGCAAAGTACCAGAAATGTGTTGACTTTTATAAAAGATATTTATTTAGGGTAAAAGCTTACAGTTCCAAGGCTGTGAAAAGTCCAAACCAAGGCACCATCAGACATGCTTTCTCAACAAAGTCAGCTACTGTTGATCCTGGCATGTTGCCACATGGTGAAGCAAGATGGCCACCGATCTCTGCTGAGGTTTCAGCCTTCCTCTCTGGAATCACTATCTCCTCTTAGCTTCTCTGTGCATCTACCTTCTTGGGTCGTAGAGCTTACATTGCAGAATCAAATATGCCAGCTTTCCTTCTCCTTTATCTGTGTGAGTCTTTCTTTCTCTTTATATCAGACCCAACAAGAGGGTGGAGACTCAATATGAATCCCACCCCACTGATGTAATCCAGTCAAATGGGTCTCACACCCACAGGAATGGATTAGTTTAAAATGTAATATTTCTCTTTTTGGGATTCATAAAATAATTTCAATCTGCCACATGCTTGAAGATTGACTGTTGCAAGGAAATCTCTGATGGCTTTGGTAAGACTGTGTTATTCTCCACATGACTTCGCATCCTCCATCAGGGTACTCCTGGCTTGACTACGTGGCTACGACAGCATTTTGAGAGGGAGGAAGTATGCAAGGCCTCGTAAAGGCCTTGTCTCAGAAATGGAACACCATCACTGTATCTCATTAGGTCACAAGGCCAGCCAAGATTCAAGGGGTAGAGAAATCAACTCCAACTTTTGATGTAAAGTCACACTGCAAAAGTTGTGGATACAGGGCAACAGTAAATGGGGGGAGGGAGGTATCAAGGCATTTAGTCCGCCACACATCACTTTTAGGGAAACACTTTTTGAAGAACCCCATTGAAATTTTTAAAAATGCGTACTGTCCAACATCAACCTAACAACAACCTCTTTACCAGATACTTATACAACAGCATTGAATGAGAGCTCTGAGTGTGTGACCTATTTCTAGGATTTGAGGAGAAAGAGGAGAAAAACCAAAATAGATACTAAAGTACTGATATTTAGAAAATATATAAAGGTTTACAGATATTATCCTCTGTGTCCTTTTTCCTCAAGCCTGTTTGTGAGTAAGCATTTCTTATAAGAGTGCTCCATTATTGTATCCAGAACTTTCATCCAAGCCACTGTCCCCTATTCTACAAATTTAGATGAGCAATTTCCTTAATCTAACCAGATGGTGTCAACAGGAGTTTATCAGAAAAGAATCAGGATGCATATCCCTTCCTAAAAGGTCCTTAGTAGGTGTATTGACTGACATATTGTGAGGTTGTGAGGGCCAGGTCATGCCACTGGGGATAATAAACAAGTCCCCACCTGTGGATGTGATGATAACCTGGACCTAGCTCTCACATGGCCCATAGACTTTATTTATCATAAGATAATTTCAAAATTGTTAAAATGTGAAAATATTTGGCATCTTTGATTCAGTGGAATGTGGTGTTAAATATCACTGTACTCAGTGTATGCAAAAATATTTTTCCAGAATACCACTGAATGCTTTGATACTTTTGTCCCCAAACACCTCTATTAAGCTTGCTATTTGTCAAGATGAAATGGCTTATTTAAAGTTTGTCCATTTTTGTGTAATTGGAGAATTCAATTAGAATAATCATTTCAAATGTTTCCAAGGGGAAAGATTTTCCTTAAGAATCTGGATGACATTACCTCTACAGATGCACATATTCCATTTAAAGATCCTTAAATTATTGGAAAGTATGGGGCAAAAAGGACACCCGGACACAGTGTTCAAGGCACTTTTATTCTTTGACTTCTTTTACCTTTTCAATAAATTAATGTCTCAAAGTTTAACCTTCGTCTATAATCCATCTGGGGCTCCCTCTCATAACTCACTCCAGAAGGAACATTAGTGAATGTGAGTTTTCTCCCAGGGATTCGCCCTCCTTCTGTTTTAAATCAAAAAATGCTTTTGCAAATTAGCCAAAGGAGACAGGCTATAAGCTTCCTGTAAGAATCCTTCAGTGTGCCCTCTGGACTTTTTGTCTGGCTGTTCTCAAAAGTTGTGCAAGTTAGGATGGACATTAAAATCTACATGGAATGTATAAACAGCACATGTGGGGACAAACACGTCCTCCATAAAAACAACAGGCATCTGCAGAGTTGCTGCAATTGAAATGCACAGCATAAGTGCTTACCAGGAAGCAGAAAGCAGGTAGTTTTTCGATTTTATGGAGGAAACTGTTCTTACAGACCATGCTAGTACAAGCCTGCCATTGTATATAGAAAGAGATGGAAATTATTTATTCTTTCATTCACAACATAATTATTAAATTTCTATAATGGGGTAGGATCTGTTCTAGCCCCAAGAAATAGAGCAAAGAATGAGTGACATATCTGAGGGTACATAGCTAGTTAGGGATGAGCCCCACACTGGAACTCTGGCATTGCCACTTCCAGTCCAGCACTCTTGACAGTGTCTGCACCTTGGAATTGACTCAGAAGATTTGGCAATAGCTAAAGAGAAATAAAACCTATTTTAGCTCCCAATAACAGGACCAAATATTTGTTATTCCTCAGTTATCCACTTTAGGAAAGCAACAAAACCAGAACAGAGGACTGGCTGGCAACCTCAGCATAGAACAGTACTACCTAGTATTTTAGTTCTCTTCCTCAGGAATACTAGTTATGCTTACGCCCAAGCCGCCTTGTTTGTCTTCCACATCTACTGTTTCCTTTTGTTGTTCATTCCATTTCATTTTGCTCATTTTTCTGAACACTGATCTCTTTGTCTCACACCACTTTTGTTTGATTTTTGTATGTTTGTTTACTCAAGGGTCTATTCTCTTTTGTGCTATAAATATGGACTTCATATCTGCGATGTTTTTATGTTTCTCTTCCTTTTAGTTCCCAACTTTGATTCTGTTCTGTTTTGCTTTTAAAACTTGTTAGGCAAGACCATAGTATTTAGTCCAGGGCTATTAATTCTTCACTACTGAGGCAATCCTAGTTTGAATACCCTACCCAAATCCCCATAAATTTTGAGGCTTTGCAGCCTGGCTGGTGGGAACAAGCACTATTCTGTCTCTGTATGAGCAGCAGAGCACCAGGTGCTATCCCTGCTGTCTTTTGGGGTGGTACTTTCTTCAGCCTAGGGCAGTTTCCTCACAGGCATGTGCTCAGCAGTCACCCCTTACAGATCTCCAGGCTCTCTGTGTATCTCTCTCCTCTCCAATACTCTGCCCCACAAACTCCAGTCACCTAGGCTCCCTCGCATTCCCAGCCCTATCTGCTCAACTCAGAGAGTCCCCTAGGCTCCACCTAGATTCGTCCAGCACACTTCACAGCCTGAAACTCTCTCAAGGCAGTCAGCTTGAGAAAATATAGGACTTGTTTCCTTTGTTTCCCATCTTTCGGGAATAACTGCCCAGTATCTGATATACTGGTTCTTGCAAACCATTGTTTCATAAATGTTGTCTTTTTATTTGTTGATGGTATGGTGGAGGAGATGTTTCAGGTGGGAAGATAAATATGGTCCCCTATCCTCCATCTTGACCAGAATGAAAATATTCTGAGCTATGATGTGATTCTTTGCTTAGCTGCAACTTTCTTGCTACTAAAGAACTGTGCCTAGGAATTCGCTCCATTCCTGTTGGTCCAAGCAAAGATCCTCATATTTTGTTCCTCAGTAGACGGCCTGTACTGGGAGACTTAGGCTCTACCTGCATTGCCTGAGATTCCACCAGGGGTCCTCTCTCAGCAGGGTCCTGCACCCCTATTTAACCTTCACTGTTTCAGGCAAACTGCCATCTTATATTCTAGTTGGGAACACCAGCCGTCTCCTCTGTGTGATGTTTCATTTTTGTCTCTCATTCTCCTTTATTTTTAGGAAAAACCATCATGTTGACTCAGCCATCCCCTATCTGCTGCTGAGCTCCTCAGGAGATAAGGACTCTAAATTGATAGACATGGAAGTCCCAGCAAACAGCATGGAGCCTTCACACCAGGGACATTTGTGGATGATAAAAAGAAACACAAGGGAGTTGATAAAATATGAGGAAGAACAAGGAAGAAGGGTATGACAAGGACTAAGCAGAGTTAATGGTGTAATTGAATAGACATACCACTTACATGTTTCAATTAGACTAAGTCTAAATTCATAAAATTAAGATAATTTTAGTTAAAGTATATATTCTAGAAATGATTAAATAACCATCATATGATAATGGCAAGATACGGGGCCAAAAGAGAAAAGAAAAAGAAAGTCCTCTAGGAAAATAAAGCTTATGAGAACACATAAAATGGCACACAATTTTTGTTTGTATTTCTCAAAAGCTGATAAGAAAAGCAGCTTTCCTCTTTGCTAACAGACACCCCTTATCTTGGCTTCTATGAAGCATTCACTAATGGAAATAATGGAAATAAAAAATGAACCAAACTCAGAAAAATGTGATAGTGTCAACTGTAGTCAAAGAAAAAACTATAATTACTTAGTCACTTTAATTACACATGCAGAATAAAGCAATTGCCTACTATTTACTTGTGTATGCCAAAAACAACTTAATATTAATAAATATTTGTGAGAAATCACTTTGTAAATTTTAATTATGTAACAAAACAATAACATAATTTTTAATTAAAATGTATGCACAACCATAAGTAAAATGACCCTTTGTATTCCAATGTAGCAGCTTATTTCAGAGTTGAGGATAACATTTCTGAGCCTCTAATTATACACAGATCATGAGGGAGAAAGAGGGTTAAATACCATAGTTTCTCTTCCCAATGGATGAAGAAAGAAAATCACTGAAAGAAGAAAGAAATGGGGATTGAACAAGGTCTTTTTGGGGACGTTCTCTTCTTATCTTGTAAGGAACATTCTTCTTTATTCCTGTAAGGTACAAATTCAAAGTTCTTGGAATTGCCAAGGGTAACCTATAACCTTGAAATCCTGAATAATACTTCTATGCTCATGCCACAATCCTAGTCTCCATTGGGCTAGCCCATTATAATTCTTAGTGAATGAAATAATCAGTATTTTCTTACTGGAAATTACATCCAATTTGTGAAAATTAGCACTGATGACTTTTTCAAGGGCATAGATAGTACTGTAATTCTTATTAATAATTCTAACCACTAATCAGCTGTAATTGGAAAACAACAACCTGGGGGGAGGGTAATAACCCTGACTTTCTCCCTCTATGTTCAGAGAAGGTTAACTGGAATGGCCTTACTCTGACATCCCAGAAAACTTAGGTTCTGTGAAGACCCCACATATGGCCTCAGCAAACCACAAAATAAAGCAGTTATCCTTTAATTTCATTGTTATATGAAATATCCCTTTCCGGTATATGCCAAAGCTCTCTCACTGCTAATGCAGAAAGCCTATAGAATGGAATTATTCTAGTCCTCTGCACACATTTCATAACTAGATTCTCTACTGAATTTTTAAGTTTCTGAAATCCTAAGTAAAAATTTTGTTGAATCTTATTACTACTTGATAGAACCCTGCAGCCTCACAGGCTAGAATAGGTGATGAAGGGAATAAGAAAAGGACATTCTCTAAAACAGACCTGTTTCCTGAGGAGGATTTACCAACTAACCTCCTTAGCCACAGTCCCTCCACTAATTTCAATGTGAGTAAGGGAATAAGGTCAGACACAACCAACAATCAACACCAGAGTCATTCCTCTGATAATAGCAAATTAGCCCTGGGAAGGAGCACGTATCAGCCTGAAAAATTCATGAAGATTCGAATCTGCTGCTTAATTAGCCACAGCAGTTGATACAAGAGAAAAAATTAACCCACAACTAACAATGTCAAATTACAGGCATTTGCTGGAACTTGCCATTGAATGGCTGAGACAATTGAAATATCAAATGACCAGCTAAATGTATGCAATCAGGCCCACTAGAAAGTTCTTCAGTGATTACGCCATCAGTTGGCTGAGTATGGCTTACTCACAAAGCATGGATGTAAGTCGAACCCATTGTCAAGGGAGATACATCTGTCTATGCACTAGGAAATAGTGATGTCAATTTCAAATAAATGTGAATCAGAAGCAATGGAATCCACTGCACACACAATTTCCTCTGGGACTGGAAATATGCATTCTTCCCAACATCCCCACCAATGTGTCTGGCCCCCTCCCCACCCAGACAAACCAATCTTATAAACTTATGTTTGAACACTTCTAGTGAAATATTTATCTATACATCATAAGTGTGCTAGTTCTCTTAGTTGCAAACCATTCCTACTCCACTCTGAAATCTTCAGCTTAGAGATATCCTGGCAACCATAACTGATGCTAAATAAAGAAAAAAATAAAAGTCTTTATAACTACTAAAATCCTAAAGAACTGGGACAAGAACCAGCAACATGGTGGACTTCTTCCATTCTTCTCTGTGTGATAATATCCAAGAAATAAGGAATGAAGGACAATTTTCTCAGAAAAATAAAATGTCTATGAGACTTTGTGGTGAACATTAGAAGAGTATTTTATTACCTCTCTTTATTTAATGGAATAGCATTGGGTATGGTAAGAGTCAGGGGGCATGGTACAAGTCTGACTATATGTTTTGCTTGGGATCCTGAGGACTAAAAGAAGTCAGAAGGATATGCAGAAAACTAGAGAAAATTAAACAAGTGTCAGGCTGCTTTTCTCTAGTTTTTGGTTCTGGACTTTATGGGAGAACAGTAAAAGGAACTTTGAAGTTTCCTTCTAGGTAGTCAGTGTAACTCATGTTGGTGAGAAAGAAAGGCTCTGCCCATAAAGAGGGAATATGCATTTATTTCAGCAGTAAAATTGTGCAATCTCTGGGAAAACTAGGTCTATTGGTGGATGGATCAATGGAGGGCACCAATATCTGGAAAAGTGAACCATGTTTCATTAATGAACATTTGTAATTGTTAGTTTCATATTGAGCCATAATTGACTTCCCTGTAACTAATGCCTATCAATTATTGAAGATAATGTGTCATATATCTATATCTATGTCAATATAGAAATGTATTTATTGTAATACATCTGTATATATACACACACACACACATATACATACATTAAGTGATATGCTCAGTGATGGCAAGGAAGGATCCAACACAAAGAAATATATGGAAGTTTATCTGCTTTCATGAGCCCAGCAATCAAATGAGTGCAGATATGGCATACATGTAAAATATACCTAATAATGAAGGTCAAAAGAAAGTTCCCAATGACTGGTA
>PVKH010009267.1:0-18931 GCA_004027955.1 Chaetophractus vellerosus
AGAGCTAATAAGGTAATAAGGTAATAAGGATAAGTAAGGCCATTCAAGGACTCCCTTTTTTCCCTTTGGCAGAAAGTAAACAGAAAGTAAACAGATCTGGAGGACACCAAATGTTTCATGTGTTATAGTTCAAAGTGGAGACAGAGTTGGTCTCTGTGGGCTATTTAAAAATTATTAAATACTAACTTGCATGGAACAGAATTTATAGGAACCATTCATAATGGATTTGAAAGCCAAATCTCAGGGCAGAAACTTAAACCTCCTCATGCCTCTTGAGCCTTAAAATAATCCAGCTCCTGTTCTGACCAACCAGGAAATGGGAACCAAAGAGCATCAAAAGAGAATTAGTGGCATCTTAGTGCACAGAACATGCTCGTCACCCTTTTATTCGTATAAAAGGTAGGTTTGGAGATAGGATCACATGGATGGGGGAATGTAGCCTGAGTAAGGGATCAGGAAAGGAGGGGGAGATGGTTGGGATTTTTCTAAAGCTATACTTTCATGGTATCACTTTTTTAAACAAGGACTTTTCAGCTCATCAATGTCTAAGAGGTAAATCCAAGCTCCTCCTTGGGCTGGTTTCCCCTTCTTGACCAGGTCTGTCTTCAGGCACTCACCCTGTGACCCAAGGCCAAAGCGATCCATTCACTTTAGCCCCTCACCCAAATTCCATATGTCTGCCTTTTTTGTGCCACCTCTTCCTCCTCCCTGTTCCTCCTGGAGGCCTCTTTCCAATGCGCTCCGACTGCCCACATCCTACCTATACTTGAACACCCAGCTAAATTCAACTCCCACTACCTCTGTAAAGCATCCCCTGACCACTTGCCCTCAATACCTCCCAAAGCTGCCCCCTCCCTCCCACTGATTTCTGCTTACTTTGGGTTCCTACTTCTCCACGGCTCATTTGGCCCTGGTGTTCTTCAATAATCTCATTTATATGTTCACCTTTCACCTTGATTTTAAGATTCTTAGGGGTAAAACTATCTGTGTGTCTCCAAGTGTCCAGTACAGGGGTTCAATAAAATGTATGGAGCCTATCCATGGCTGACTATGTACCTGCTGATTGATTACAGCGCTGAGGAAGCATAAGTAAGTCTCATCGCCTGCCTGCTCCCACTATTTCCCCTAAATTGTGTTCCACTTTGAAAGCTCCTCTTTGCAGTGTGTTTGCTTGCTTGCTTGCTGCTGCTGCTTAGTGGAGATGAGGGGTAGGATAAGAAGAGAAGTTCCTGTTCCTTATTTAATCATAGTTGGTTCTAAGTGTGGGCACAACTTATCTGGGTCTCCTGTTTTCCCTCTGCTCATTACCTCTCTCTTAAGCCCCTTCGGTTGGCATATAAGACACTTCAGGCCGCTGTTGTGTTGGTTTAGGCCTTGTCTCTGTCCTGTTGATAGATAACTGTTCTCTGGTTAGAGGTGATAAGGGAGTTGCTCTCTCCCCCGGGGTGGCTCTCCCTTGCTGCCACTCCACTGTGGGCAGTAGCTGTTATGCCCTTTTCACAGCAGCATGGTGCTTAGGGCTGTCCCCCAAGACATGGGGCTTTTAGAAAGACTCTAAAAGCCCTCCCCTGCCAAAGAGTCAGGGGCAAATGCAGGATCAAACTCCTTAACCAAAAGACATGCCATAGGACAGAAAGAGCTTGGTTTTGTAGGAAACTGTCCCACTTGAGCACTGTGGTTCTCAAAGTGTGATCTTCAGACCAGGAGCTATAGTGGCATCACCTGGGGACTTGTTAGAAATGAAAATTCTCAGGCCGCACCCCCAGGTCTCCCGAATCGGACGCTTTGGGGGTGGGGCCCAGCAAACTTGTTTTCATGGGGGTGGTTCTAACTCACACACACGTCTGAGAACCACCGATTTACAGCATGGGCTTTCCAATCAGAAGGAGCCAGGTTTAATTTGCTGCCATGTAACACACTAGCTGTAAAGTCCTAGTCAAGTTATTTCATCTTCTCATGTCTCAGTTTCATCCTCTGTAAATCGGAGCTAATAAAACCTACCCGGTAAAGTTGTTGAAGGATTTAAAGTGAGAAATCTTTTGTAAAGTGTTCAGCATAGTCTTGGGCACATAATAAGCATGCAATAATTGCAAGCCATTATTATGATATTACTTTAGTGGACAATAGAAAGTGTTTCACACTAAAAATCTGCTCTTTTTCTCTACATACTTCTCAAAAATTGGCTGTACATCAGAATCACTTGGGGAGCTTTTTAAAAGTTCTGAAGACCAAGATTTACTCTAGACCAATTCAGTAATAATTTGGGGGTAGGGTAGGGGTGAGACCTAGGTATTTTTTATTTTGCAGAAGATTCCCAGATGATTCTGATGCACAGTATAATGTACTGTTGTAGAATATTATAACCATTATTGCCAAGAGAGAGAGGTGAGAGGTTAAATTCAGGTAAGAATTAATCATCAGTAAAGCCAGATATAATATTCATTATTTCCATGACCTTGCTCAAATTCAATGGTACAAAAGTATAGAGAAATGCTAAAAGGTAATTTCTAGAGTAGGCCTTCTCAAACTTGGCATTACTGATATTTGGGCCAGATAATTCTTGGTTGTGGAAACTGTTCTGTACATTGTAAGCATCCTTGGCCTCTACCCACTAGATGCCAGTAACATCCCTCAGTTGTGACAACGAAAAATGTTTCCAAATATCACCTGAAAAACAAAACTGCTCCCAGTTGACAACCACTGTTTCAGAGTCTTAGTGCCTGAATACAAACCCAGGCTTTACTATTTCTAAACTACATGATTTAGGGCAAGCTACTTAACCCCCTGTGCTTCAGTTTCCTCTGCCCTGAAATGGAGATGAGGACAGTACCCACCTCATAGAGTTCTGTTATGTTACTTGAGAAATAAAAGAGAAAATTCATTTAAAGCCCAGAGTGTCTGGAGCACGGCAAATATTCAGTAAATGTTAGCTGTTATTTACATATGCAATCATAGTCTTATTTCATTTCCAAACCACTGGGAAACTCCTAAAGTCTTTAGGTAGAAGCTGTATATTGGTTCATCAATTTATCATCTGAGTAAAAAATCAGAATAACTAAGTGCTCATACATACCTTGGCATCTACAGCTGGTACATGAGACAGAGAAAAGAGCAAAGGCATGTCAGAATTGGAACAGGATTCTGTTCCACCCTTACCTAGCCAGGCAATTTTATCAAGTCACTTAACCACTCAGAACTACTATTTCCTCACTTGTAAAAGAGGGAAAATAGTTACTATTTTATGTATTTTTATGAGAATTAATTCAAATAATATATGTGTGGGGGCCACCTGTAGCTCATTTGGTAGGGCGCCGGTTTACCACACGGGAGGCCCTGGGTTCGGTTCCCGGGGCCTCCTTGAGCAGGCAGACTGCCTTGAGAAGGCAAGCTGCCGCGGGCAGGGCAAAGCCGCCACAGGCAGGGCAAGCCGCTGTGAACAGGCAGGCTGCCGCGCGGTGAGCTGACTCGGTGGGTTGCCGCAATGGGGAGAGACAAGCAGACACAGAAGAACGCAAAAATGAACACAGCAAGAACAAGCAGAAAGTGGGGGATGTATAACAAATAAACAAAATATATATTTGAAAGCATTTAAACTAAAATCCTAGTGTACAGTAGACTCTTAATAAACATTTAATTTCCTTAAAATTATAGAAAAATGATTACACAGTAGGACACAATCTGGGTAAACGCCCTGTCTTCATGGACTTTAGTGTTGCAAGGCACCATTTCATCAAAATTAATAAGTAAGGGAGTTAAGGCTTAAAACGTAGAGTTTCTGTTTGGGGTGATGGAAAAGTTTTGGTAATGAATGGTGGTGATGGTAGCACAACACTGTGAACATAATTATCAGCATTGAATTATATATTTGACGACATCGTGTTGAGTGACATAAGCCAGACACAAAAGGACAAATATATTGTATGATCTTATTGATATGAAATAATTAAAATAAGCAAATTCATAGAGTGAGAAATTAGAATACAGGTTATCAGGGACCTGGGTGAGGGTAGGTAATGTGTACTTAATGCCTAATTTGTACAGCGTTTCTGTTTGGGGTGATGGAAAAGTTTTGATAATGATGGTGGGATGGTAGTACAACATTGTGAATGTAATTCACCACCACTGAATTATATATTTGAATGTGGTTAAAAGGGGAAATTTTAAGTTATATACAGATGGTACTAGAATAAAAGTTTTTAAAAAATCCATGGAATTGCACAGCACAATGAACCCTAAGTTAAAATGGACTATAGCTAATAGTACAGTTATTATAACGTGCTTTCATCAATTGTAACAAATGTACCACAACACTGCAAGGTGCGAATAGTAGGGTGGTATATGGGAATCCTGTATTTTATGCAATTGTTTTGTAAATCCACAACTTCTCTAAAAAAATTAATAAGTAAGCAGTGAAAAGCATTTCTCTAATCATGACTCCATTTTGTCCTGTCAAACCTGCACCTGCAAAATAAGATTTCTGAAGGCTAAAGGGCACTTAGTCAAATTAATTATATATTTTAATGTAGTCAAAACCATAGGGAAGTGTATCTCCAGAAGGCTAACAGAATGGGTTAAACTATTTATAGTTTTGTAAATGCATCATTTATGTTATTGAGAGCTTATCTTGTACAATTCATTAAGAAACTTAAGCAGTTAATTTTGGTGCAGTGTAGAGTAGTGATTATTTCTCTAATCAGTAGCTAAATTATTCTGTTGACGGAGTTTGTAAATATTTTAACTTTGGTTCAAACCCATACTATAAAAACGATTCACATTTCCAAGCATTCCCTACAGTGCTTCTATTTATTTATTTATTTATTTTTGTCTAAGGGAAAGTTATATAGATAACAGAATGTGGGGAAAAAAAAGAAACTAGCAATTTCCTTATGGATGATATAAGTAGAGAAAACCCAAAATTCAAATGGCAGAAATCTTGAATCCTGATTGCTCATTTACAAAACATTCCTTATTTTTCTTCCAGCATTTCAGATTTTAAACCTTGGGAAAATGAACAGGAATGACTTCACAGTATCATGAGAAAAAGATTTCTTCCATTATATGAGATATTAGACAAAATACATGAGGTAGATTTTTGGGAATGAGGAATTTTTTTATTTGCATAAAGAAGTCTGCTGAGTATTTTTGATATTAAATACTCTCTAACTCAGTAGAAATCCAAGTGATTTAAGAATAAACATACGAATATTAGGAAATGAATGAAACTCAATTATTTCCTTAATTCTGACATTCATTCATTCATTCATTCATTCAGCAAATACATGTTATTGAGTTCATGCAATAATGAGGAACTGAGTTAAGTACCTTCCCTCACAGAACTTCCAGTATGGAAGCATACTGTTCAGGAAGAGTAAGAGAATTTCTTGGTTCTCATCCCACATCTGTTTAGTTACTTTCAATGATGTGAAGTTCAGCACTTTGCAAGACAACCAGTTTCACTACTGTATTTTCCTGCTGGTGAATTGATTCTGATTCCCTTGGCCCACATGTCTGCAATACACACACATGCCCTGCTGAAGTAAAAATACTATGTCTGTGTTGGTTCCATTGATCTTATCAGTATAGTAAGCCCTATAAGAAAAATTATGGGGTTAGTTTTTACTACTTAATTTCTGATGTGCTCAAGATGACCGCCAGTGATACCACTTTACCTCCCAGGTCCTGTGGCTCTAGTTAGTCATCTGTTCTATGTTCTTGCTGTTGAATGACAGAAATATATATTCATGTAATTCATCTTTCTCTGCCTGCTTTGCAATATAGGACACTTCACTTATTTATAAACTTCTGGAAGATTTTCAGTTCTCCAGGAATCTCAAGTGTTTTCATCAAAGAAGAAACACATCTGTAGATCCCCAGTATATCATTCATCTGGAGACCTGAGCGCATTTAAAGTGGCAAGCTGCACTCTCATAACCTTCTCTTCAGTGGAGAGCTTCAATTCTGTCTTAATGACTCTTGCTCCACTCCTTTCCAGTCCGAAGGGCATTCTCCCCAGTGACAGAGGCATCATTCTTAAAAATATGCAGAGATAGTTGCCGTAAGAATTTTTCCTAAAGGATCTTAACATGGAAGTTGACCTCAGATAAGATCCTCCAGAAGCACGTATATGTTGAAGGCTACTAGCTATTATCTGGTGCCATGGGAGATGACAGTAATTGGGAGATGACAGTAATTTTGCATGTTTCTGTATATGCAGCATCACAGGATAAGCTTTGGTCGTTTCACATCAGGAGACACATGGCCATAAACTGCTGCACGCGGGACCTATGTTATTATATACATATGTATGCCCCAGAACATAGGGATGCTGTGGTCAAAGCCTTCAAGGAGACCCACATGATGGAGTACTGGGCCCTGGTGTATGACCAAGATGAAGTGATTTATAGGGAGCTCAGGGCCATAGTGCTGGAACTGAGGTCCTTCTATGTGGGGCTTTATCATAGCATCAGCAGCCACCTGGAGAAAACTGTTAACCCAAAGGATAAGGAGAAGCCACCCATCTACTGAACCCAGGACTAGAAATAAATTACCTATTACTCTGGAAAGCAAACAAAAAAGGCTTCGTTCAATTTACCTAGCAAAACCGTTCCTACCTTCCAAGAGTCTGGTTCTTCTTCAATTGTGGTCTTCAAGCAAAAAGGGTAGCTTTTTATTTTTACAAACATCAGTGATTTTTAACCCCAATTCTCTAGGCTCTGTTCTTTTATTACTATTGCTTAGATTCCTTTCTGTTTTGTGTTTGTTTTTTGCTTTCTGTGCAAAGGCACTGGTCCTCGTTTACATGAGAACCAAGCAATCCTGTCAAAAAGAATTCAGGTACAATCTCATTAGTGCTAAATCAACACGATTTTACTCCAAAACTAGCAAAAGTGTTGAGTTTCTCAACTTGTGTCTTCTAAGAAATATATTTACCAAGAGACAACAACCAGATATAGTAAATTAAAAAATGTAGAAAAATCTAAGAACAGTAGCACTATCTCTGTGTGCAGCCCAAGACTGCATTAACAGAAAATAAATTGTCCCTCAATTATCTCATAAGGTAGAACTGTGTGCGCGGTTCTTTTCCCTCACTCATTCTGGGATATCTTACAGCACAGTCAGCCAACCAACATCCTGAATATTTTATTGAAGAGAACGAGAAACAAACATAAACAACACACGTGTTGCCAAAATTAAATGTAAATTTAGCATCCTAGAAGAACAAAATCTTTCATTTCTAACACAAGTGAAAAAGAGAAGTTTAGTCTGACCTAAATTTAACAGCAGAAAATCCAGAAGAGCAACCAAAGCAAATATATCAAGCCACTTGCTGTCCGTTTTCATTTGCAGAAGCCCCCAAGGTCCACACAGTTAAACACTAACAATAGAGAACATGGGAACGTACTATGTACCTGGCACTGTGCCAAGAGCTTTAAATGCATCATCTCCTTTATTTATCACACAACTGGGAGAAAGGTGTTAGTATGAAATGTTAAGCAACTAGTGAAGAAACTGAGGCACAGGAGGGTTAGGAAGTGGCCCCAGGAGAGCAGCCTCAAGGTCACCCCTCCTGCGTACTTGTTAGAAATGCAGATTTTCAGGCCCACCGCTGACTTACTGAATCAAAAACACTAGGGGTAGACTTTTTAATAATCTGTGTTTTAAGAAGTCCTCCAGCTGATTCTAACGCCCACTAATGACCGAGAATGGTGGCTTAGCGCACAGTTACTAATGGTAGATCCATGTCTGTTTGTGACTTAATTTATAGATTTGTTCACCAAGGGGAGTGATATTAAGGAGCACTTCAAGAAAGGCATGCATTTTTACTGTCTAAGCATTACGTATTACTTATGTCTTCTATTTGAAAAAGCCCCAAAGGACTGTGTTTCTAGTCCCAGTATTTCAGCAGGGCTGAATGATCTCTGTCACCAAGATCAACTGCATCTTAAGCAAGCTTTTCCCTCTTCATTTCTAAAGAGCAGACAGGCAATGGGTTATCTCCTTGTTGGAGGCAATTTGGTGTTTGCCTTGGTGGAGAGACTGCGCATACTGTGGAAGACAGTGACATGTCACTGTTGTTGGGGTTAAAATTCACCAGAATGTTCCTTTTGGGGGCACTGCTGGTCCAAAGGAGGTTACTGATCAACAGGCCCATGAGTTTTTGTTTCTAAAGTTTATATACAATCTTCCTGAGTCTCATAAAATTTGATTAGCAGTCATAAACTTGCATCTCTGGATGAGAAAAGAATTGTCATGGATTTTCTCTTTCTATTTTTTAATCATGGGCATTGGGCTGGGTTAGCATTTTCATCCTTATTATTTTTTATTTATTAGCATCTATGCTATACTTTGTGCTGAATGTTGCTTCAGGAATGAATGAAAGATTTAAACTCTTTGTCTCCCCGAAGACAGAAAGACGGAACAAAGAGAACTACATGTTCATGAAGTTTTCTCTCCCTTGCCTCCTAGGATTAAAAGGTTAATACATAAAACTTGGAGACCTTACCCTATTTTGTCAGCGCAAAGGGTAAAATACTGAATGGAAACAATTTAGCGAATGTAGTAACATCTGCACTTCTATTTTACTTATATTTTGTTTCTTATTCCTAATACATGCTAGGTGCTTAAGTCGCTGTCTTAAGCACTATAAAGTGGCAAATTAAAGTTATTTTCAAACTGCTGGAAAAGCATTATTAAAATATAGCTGCTTTGGGGGTCAACAAAGCCTGGGGAATTTTCAGTGATAAATGTTAATATCAAAGACATAAAAGACTTCTTTTTCTACCCTATTTAGGCCATTTTTTTTTCTTGGGCTGAGATAAAATTGCCAAGTAGAAATAATTGTTATTTAACACCACTACATTTACTAACATAATAATTGGATGATTTGAAGAAATAAACTTTGAATTATTGTCTCGTGGCTGAAAATTAAGAACTGTCTCTCATTGGAATGTTACAGCTGAGCAGGGCATCAATGCTGCAGGAGCATTTCAATAAAGGACAATACATATCTTTGACTCGGTGATAGAAATGCTCATGGAGTGAATAACCCAATTTGCCCGTGCCCTTACAACTAATGGATCTGAGAATAGTTAAGGCTGGGAATCTAAAAATTATCTTTTGTTTGCTAAAGGCAGTTTACGGGTGATGTGTTAGAGAAGCAGCTGCCTTAGGTATGCTTTAGAAAAGTGCTTATTCTGATTTTCTAAGGAAACGTTAAATGACCTTGCTGAGTTTATAATGCTTAAGGGATGAAAAAAAAACAGAACCACTTGGATACCTTAAAACGGGCAAGGATTCAAATATTTACTCAAAACATGATATGAAAATCAAGACAGAATCATCACCATTGGATATGTCCTACCTCACTTGAGATTCTAGATTATTGGTTCAGAAAATAATGATAAGGCATTTTGAAAAGGATCTCATTCTAAGTAAATTATAAGGATGGGAGAAAAACAAAAGAAGATTTTGGGCTTAACATCAGCATGCTCTGGCTGTGTTCACATGCATGGGAATAAACTTTTCTCTCACTTTACATTTTAACATCATGTTTAGGAAAGTGGTAGTCAAATTTTTACTGTAGCACACATGAATAAGGCAAAGACCTCGCAGTCCTCCTATCTGACCCATCCCCACTTTCTAGTGGGTTTCCAGGTATCTGTGAGTGCACATATGCAAAGTAGCAACTTGACAATACCTAAATTCTTAGAACAATGAACTAGAGTCATCTATAAACTATTTTATAACATTTTAAATTTTAGTTTGTGAATACCAACATTTTAATAACTCCTAGAATCCACTAAGTATAGTACTAGTGAATTGGTCCTTAGTTTTATATAGAAATGAAACTCTGGAATTATTTGCCTATTTAATATAAAAACTAAAAAAGGGACTTGAAATATTTAATTGGAAACGTGCCTGGAAAAATTCATGACCCTCCCAATGGACTGAGGATCACACTTGGAGAAGTATTGGTTTGGAGCACGGGCCTTGGCTACGTGCACGGTTCTGAGTTCACTTAGAAATGCAATCCTTAGCCAAGATGATCGCGCTCTCTGCATCTAAGTTTCCCCATCTATTAAACTGGTGATTCCTACTTCATAGGGTTGCAGTAAGAATGAAATGAAATCCTGTTGTAAAGTGATGAGCTCATGCTTGGAACATAGGAGATGGTTGGCATATGGCGGTCATGACTAAGCAAGAAACCTTTCCAGCCCATAGCTGTGATCGCTGCCACTGCACCAGAAAAGAGCCACAACCTCAGGCATGCTAGGTGCCTGTGTTCTCATCGCTGGAGGCTGCAGTCCTTTCCGAGAAGCGCCACTGGGGACATACATGTTTAGGGGTTGGATACCTGAAACTCTGATGATTTGGTAGATCATGTGTCAAGAAGAGCTGTCCCACAGAAGGATTTGCAAAAGAGCTGTGAATTCCCACCTTCATTGCCCAAGTTAGTTCTTATTCCCTATAATTCCATAGCAGGGAAAATTATGCCTACTGATTAATTCTGCAATGAACTCTTATCAAACACACACCAAATGCCTGGGTCAGTGCTCATTTTAAACTTGTTAGTTATCCATCTAACAAGTTGCCTGTTATTTGGGGCAACCATAAATATTATCATTTGTGTACTAAATTATAACAGCAAGAATCGTCCTAAATAATAATGCTTTATATTCATACAGCACTATACCTTTTTTTAATTTGAAAATTTTCACCATTTATAAATGAAACCAATTTATATAGTAAAGAATTTCTCAACAAAACTGAAGGAAAGGCATGAAATAACCAGATACATGGAAAGAAATTGCTGACGAAACACTGGAGTTCCTCAGAAAAAAGGAAGTACTGTATAATTTAAGGATCATTAAATTTCTTCCCCCCTCTGTGAATATGGCTCAGTTCCCATAAAATAGCTTAGGGACACAACAGTCTGTTAGTAAGGTCAACTGCAAAAGGCAGATCTCATCTTCGTGATGTGTATCCTGTGATCATTAGTTCTTTAGGACCAAACACTTCATCAAACCTTTCTCTAGCACAAGTCCAGAAGTCTTTCTCTTGCCAACAGCATTTCTACCTGTGCTGTTTTTTAATCTAATATAATATGCAGTGCCAAAAGGTATCAAGCATGCCTTCTGGCCATTAAAAATGATTCTTTGAAACCATGTGAGACTCATTCATTAGGCATTTCTTTGAAAACGGCATTGAGCACTTATTATGTGCCACATCCAGAATCTCAATAAATAGTTTAACACATTTTGCATTTTATGAGTTTCATCTGAGGAAAAAGCAGAAAGTCTCAGCAACAAGGCCATTATGTAAGCCATTTTATTCCGCCTGGGGAGAGGGCTGGTGAGGGCTGCTCTCAAAAGGTTTGCAAAGTTTCCTTTTAGCACACTGAGGGAGGTGGGCCAGGATAAGCTGGAAGCTCCGTGATGACGTGATGATGTAGCTGGACTCCTAGCCTCAAGGAGAGCAGTAATAGCTGGTGCTGAGCTGAGCTAGGCTCAAGATGTCTTCCTGCTTTTAAGGTGAGGATGTAGCTATTTCTTGTCACTGCCGTCTGCGCAGACTGGGAGGTGACTTTGCTTGTTCTGCACATCTCTTCTAGTGGTTGAGAGGCTATCATCTAGTTTTACAGAGAGGGAAATTCATTCACTCCAATTCACTCACCGAAATATAATTGGCTATTAGGAGTTTGGAAGGAAAGTACCTGCCTGAATACAGCTCCTTATTTCTTTTCCTGTCAATCAGACGTTCTCTATGGGATGGGTGGGCAAATAAAATTTGTAGCAATGTCACATGGAATTGAGTCCTTTCTCTACAATGAAACTTCTGGAAATCTCATAGGAAGCTTTATTGTAAGAAATGAGATGCTTAGAGTTGAGTAGTAATAGCTTTTAAAGCTACAAACTTAGCACAGATGTCCTCAAGCAAATTATAAAGTCTTTCTCTGCCCTAGTGTTTCTCAAAGTTGGACTTGCAATATTTCCGAGGGGAGGGGAGGGAGGTGAACTGCCAGCAGAGCTGGGAAAAGTTCTCAGGCTTTTAGTGCTTTTCACTACAGTGTATAGTTCAGCATATGGACGATGGAGGAAGACTGCCAGGGTTCAATTCTTGGCTCTGCCACTTACTAGCTGTGTGAACTTCACCTCTGTGCTTTAATTTATTTATCTGTTTAAATTAGAAAGTATTATACTCACCTTCTAGGCACGTTTGGAGGATTAGAGTAGTAAATGCATGGAAAGAAAGTAGAACAATGTCTGGGACATTATAAACATCTAGTATTCATTGTCCTTTATTGCACATTTCTCAAGAGAGGAAAGATCTCAGAGGATTGTCATTTCTCCCTTGGTTTCAAATCAGACGACTGGATGTACAAATTAACAGGTGGCCTACACCCATAGATAAGACAGTTTTTTCCCATAATTTGATTAAAGATATCATTAAAAATCTGGAAATCCCTAAATTTTGGTCTGCTCTGTGTCTGAAATTTCCTCTTGGGTCATTTATTCCTTTGTTTAGAATATTGCTATTTCTAAGGAATTGCTCTTAAGAGTAAACCACCCCTGGGGAGCCACTACTATCCTGAATGTAAATTAATGTTTTAGGGATCTGAAGCTTAGCAAAGTTCTAAGCAAAGTAGACATAGGATGGGTAAAAACGTGGGGAAGGGAAGTGGGATATGTTCCAAACTGCCCTAAGTGCCATTATTGGAAACTAGTTTTTATGAAGCAGTGGTGAAGCAGTTATCTTAGAAGAAGCTATCTTAGGAGATGACATAAGACCGGGCAGGAGGTGGTAGCCTAAGAAGGGAAGTTAGAAATTTGCTAAAGAAAAATTTTAGCCCCTCCACAATTTCTAGGGCTGGTCCTTATCAGGTTTCTTAACTGGTTCTGGGCAGCTTCATAGCGAGTAGTTTCTAAAATAGCTTGTGTTTGGGGATGTTTGAGGTTTGTCCCACGGTCTGACTCAGCCATGATTATGAGGCAGCCAGTAAGACCCCGGACAAAGACCGGACATGGTGAAGGTAGTTAAGCCCAAACCTGGGGCAGAATCTTTCCCCTCCCAAGACTCAGCTTTCTGACAGTGGGCTCATCACTGGACCTCATTCCTCAATGTGGCTAATTAGAGTACTCAAAACAAGGTTGGCAGTACCAGGGGAAATGATATATTTTTAACTGTTTTATTAATGCTAAAATGCTCTGCAATTACACAAGGATTATTACTATTATTATTGATGATCAATTCTGGAATTTTGTGCTTAGTGGGGACAGGAGAGTAAAAGAGATGAAAGAGCATATACCATGGTAGATAATCAGGGGCCATGTTTTAATTTTAAAAATTTCATTTGTACGTGATTGAAGGGCATTCTGTATTTTTAAATCCTCAAGGCTCTTGAATAGTATTTGCCATTTCCATTCATGGCATTTTTGTGTATAGTGGAAATAATGTTTAGAGTTTGGAGTCCATGTTATACACAACAAAAACAAGCCCATTTTTCTTTAGTTATGTAAGTATATGTTTAAGTAGTACAGGCCAGTTAGGAAAACGTGTGTTTTTAGGATGTAGGTCTGTCATGCAGTCTTTTGTGGCTTAAGGAGATGCAAGCATTGTCTCTTTCTCTGAGCTGCAGACGGAAAGTGGGCTGTCATAATCTTCAGAGAGGGAATATTTGGCGGGTTTTCCCAGTGTTTTGAGGAAAAGTGGAGAAGAAAGAACGATTATCTTCTAGCAGGCTGTCTCGTAAGAATCACAGACTTTTAGAGGGGTAAGGGTCCTTAGAGACACTAAGAATTCACCATTCCTCCCCTCCAACACTTAGCCCCCAATTGACAGACACGTTGATGGGCCAAAAGAGTGACGTTAACCTCTACATCAACACAGTCCAATAGAAATATACTGTGAAACATACACGCTTGGAAATTTTCTAGTATCCACATTAAAAAAAGTAAAAAGAAACATGCAAATAATTGTAATAATACGTTTTATTTAATCCAATATATACCAAAATATTATTCTTTTGATATGTAATCATCATAAAAATTAATGAGATAATTTTCCATCTTTTTCTTATACTAAATCCTTTTTTTAATTTTTTTAAATTTTTTAAAAGATATTTAGATTACATAAATGTTACACAAAAACTATAGCGATTCCCATATGCCCCACTCCCCACACCTCCCACACCCTCCCACATAAACATCCTTCATTAGTGTGGCACATTCATTGCAATTGATAAATGCATCCTGGGGCATTTCCACTGAGCATTGACCATAGTTCACGTTGTAGTTTTCACTCTCTCCCACACTAAATTCTTGAAATCTAATGTGTATTTTACACTTAGACCACATCTCAGTTTGGATGTTACAATTTCAGTGGTTAAAGTGAAAGACTCCTATCAAAACAATATAGCGGTACATTATGGGAAAAGATTTTACACTGCTTTAATATTTAAATTTAAGTTATAATTAATTCAAAATTAAACAATATTAAAAATTTAGTTCCTCAGGTACATATTTCAAGTGTTCACTGGCCACACTGGCCAGTGGCTGTTGTACTAGACAACATGGCTCTAGAGAATATTCCTTTTCAGTTATAGAATCAAGGGTTGATATGAGTAGCCCTGTACTTAAGCTGGTGCTTGGGATCTACTAGGCACTTGATAAATGTTTGTTGACTGACTTGAGACTAAAACGTGGGAATTCTAAATCAGTAATCAGATATGTTTTGTATACCAGTTGTCTTCCTGGTATTCTTCCTACTTCCTTGTAGAGCAGTGGTTCTCAAAGTGTGATCCCCTGACTGGCAGCCTCAGTACCCCCTGGGAACTTATTAGACCTGCTGAGTCAGAAACTCTGGGGGTGGAGACCCAGAAATCTGTGTTTTAACAAGCTCTCCAGGGGATTCTGATGTGTGTCAAAGTTTGAGAACCAGAGTGGTGGGTCAAAGCGTGGTCATGTGTTCCTAGGGCTTTTTTTTTTTTTTTTTTGAGGGGGGTATTCATAGAGATATGGTCCTGTCCAATAGAACTTTTGGAAATGTTCTCTATTTTCACTGTCCAATATGGTAGCCACTACCCATATGTGGCTTTGGCCACTTGAAATGTGGCTAATATGATTGAGGAGCTAGGTTTGAAATTTCATTTAATTTTAATTAATTTAAATTTAAATTTAGGCACATGTGGCTAGCTGCTATCCAGTGAACCTCTCTTACCAACGGGCAAGGAAATTATGGGGTTCAGTAACTGTGTGAGGATCATTGCTCGAAACTTGCAGTGAGCTAATGGTTAACCCTGAAGCAGAATCTCATAGGCAACAGCTCTGTTGTCTCCAGAACTACTCTTTTAGGACTGAGAGAAGGAGTCACTTGAGTCATTGTATGTTCTAAGCTCAGAATCAGGGTAATGAGAACCATCTGTAGCCCAATGCATGCTCAAGACTCATGGAATTACTTTTCAAGATCAGAAGTAGAACCTATTTTGTAATTAATGATCACACAAGCTGTTCTCTTCCTGTTGCCCCAGAGCTATCAGAACTTGCAGTCTATTAATTTTTTTAATGGTACAGGCTATCTGGCTTTGCTTATGGTGACCTTTTTTTGAGTCATAATTTCTCTTTTCTAAAAAATTGCTCTCTGGAGCTGACAAATGTCTCTACCTTTGCCCTGGACCCCTTCTTCCTCCACAGTTCTTGGGCAATTGCTATGACTTCCAGCACTTCCAAAATACAGAGGTTTTCCATAATGACACAGAGAAAAAGAAAATGCCTGGGTTTCAAGGTATGATATGGAAAGACCCCAGCACCACAGCATTTTATTTGTTCGGGTCATCATACCTTAAACCAACTCAAACACCATGTTTCCCTGGACACCAATCATATTTGATCATGCAATCAAAGTGGGCTCTGTGGAGCTGAAATGTGGTTCCTGATGAAATTTTCCTGGCAAATTAGAGGGACAGCACAGCTCTATGGGACTACAGGGCAACCCATCATAATAAGCTTTCAAGATCAGACGAGATCAGGCACAGTCAGTGTGGTGTGGCTATAGACATGATAAGCTTTGATGAATTATATTTTAGTTCCACCCAAGAGGGTAAGCACACCCTCAAAGCAAGAGCAGCTCCCGAGCCCGATCCCCATCTGAACACCCATCCCATAAAGAGGAAGTTTAGATTGTATTTAGTTGTAAATACTAAAACTTATATAACAGCTAAGCCATTTTTATTTGCAAATGGGACAAAAAATAACATAATAGGTACAAGAAGGTATCACATAAACTGATAAACTGGCAAAATGATTCTGTCTTCAAATAAAAGGAAAATGATTCAAAGCTGTTGTTTTTAGTATGTCCACCTGACACCTTCCCGAACAAGGTTCCTTCTCCACCTCATCGATCTAATACTTTAATTGGCAGACAGTAAAGCCTGATGGGAAAATAATGGTCTCTTAAATACCTGAGAATGAAAAGCAAATTAAGTTAGCACAGTGTAAAAGGGAAGTAATTACATAATGTCAATCCCATTTCATACAGTTAAGTCTTAAACAGCATACAAAGAAAGGGCACGCTTAAAGAGAAAAACATAAAACTGCTGCCTTAGGTGGCTTATGTCCTGCCTGCTTTGGTGAGCAATGGGCTTCGTGGAAGGTTTCTCAGACGAAAGTCTGCCTGTATGCAGTCTTCTCTTTTTCCAGTCTGTCCTAATTTGCAGCAGCCAGTCACTCGGTGACCGGTGACCGTCATTTTGAGTCAAGGATTGTTTTTTGGTTCATAACCGTGTTTTTGAATAGGAAGGTAACCTGATATGCGGTGTGGAACATAAGAGAGACAGAAAGCCTTAGGTTGCTGGGGCAGTGACCCAACTTGTGGAAGGTCCCCATTCTTCAGCTGTACCCATGGCTGGTTTTGTGGCCTCAGGCTAATTTTCATCCTGAGTACCTGATTTTTTATCACCCACCAACAAGGGACATCCTCAGGGACCAGGTGTGTAGAAAAATCAGCAGCAATGACAGGGAAGCCCTTTATAAACAAAAAGGGTAAGAGAGCCTGGTGTGGGGAAGAATAAAAGGAAGCTGACAGGCTACGTGGCAACTGGGAGATCAACGAGTCAACTTTCCTTCCTCTTTCATTCCTTCCCTCCCTCCCTTCCTCACTCTTTTCCTCACTCCTTCCTTCCTAATTTTCCTCCCAAATAAAAATATTGGAATTACATATACATATATGTGCATGTGCTTGAGCAAGCTCTTTACAAAAACATCATATTATGTAAAGCCAAAAAGGGAAAGTAAAGCCACAAGTAATTCCATTTCCCAGATAAAAAACTACTGTAAGAATTTAGAGTGTATTTTTCTGAGCTTTTTTCCATTCATAATTCCAACTGTCTGTCTCTCTCTCTCGAATATGTGTGTGATAATATCAACAAATATACAATACATGCATTGTGTGTACAATTTCCATGATACTTTTTACCCTGATATTCCTATTTTTCAATATTCCTTAAGAATCAGGCAAATAAGGATCACGGTTCTTTTCTTAGGAAATTCCTGGAAGTTTGATGGCAATAATCACCAGAACTTGGAAATGGGGGTTGCAGTTTGAGCAGTATCTGTGGAGGCTTGGCAAGATGCTGTGCAATGTTCACAAATGTGCAGATACTGCCAAAGCCTCAGTTATGCAAAAAACAAAAAACATACAAATATGATAAAATTAGGGTTTATCAAAGTGAGTGTTCTTTATTTCCATCTATCCACATACTTTCAAAACACTTTCAAATACTTTCAAAACACACTAAAGCTTCAGCTATCCAAATGTTGAGAGATTGAGCCTTTGCGAATTCCCTAAAAGTGCTGTGGCTGCTCTTTCAAGCATCATGATTTTTCTACTGGAAACTCTTTGCACCCCCAGGTCTTGTGAGGTATATAGAAATGCTGGTAACAACACACGCACAAAGGCTCCAGATGGGTATGGTTTTTGAGCTCTGGAGTCTTCCAACTGTAGGTCTCTATCCCTTTCTTTATTGACAATCTGTCTTTCTGGTTGGATCAGTACATTTTCCTCTATCAAAAGCAATCACTCTCCTATTCCTTCCTCCCCATCCACTCCAATTCACTTCTTGTTACAATAACTTGGAAAACAGAATTGCACGTGAAGTAAAATGAATGAACAAAAATAGACTTAGAATTAAGCCCAGCCTGATTCTATGTGGGAGGCTTTCATAATGAACTTAGTCACCTATTTCGGTTAGTTGGAGGTCCATCTCCTTCTTCTCTCTCTCCTTCTCCTTCTCCTCCTCCTCCTCCTCCCCTTCCCCCTCCTCCTTCTTCCTCCTCCCTCCTCTCACCTCCTCCACCTCCTTCTTTGAATCCAGTCATAGTTATGGTGCCTGACATTTGCAATCAATAAATAATTGCTGAATTGAATTAAACTAAATTCTGGTGTATATATGGGGCAATGACAATGCCAGACAGTTGAATTATTGATGGATAAAGGGTTATTATATTTGGTCACTGTAAGAGGCTGGGTGGGCCTTTCAAGATACCATGGGAAGAAAGCTGCTCTGATTGTCATCAGTTGAAGAAACAGTCTATAGACACAAGAATACCTTTCTAAGGTTCACCAAGTTCCTGTTTCTGATAGTATTCTCCAATTTCTTACCTCCCTTGACCCATGAATCATGCTTTTGGAAGGCCCTTAATAGGCTTGCAGTGCCTCCTCCTATGTCCATTGTAGGTTTGAGACATGTTGTTGACCACCACTGTCCAGCCTAGGTCTGGCTTCTCAAATTACATACAGGTGGTACCTGGTTTCCCCTTTGAGACCTTCCACTTTCCACCAGCCCTTAAGTCATTATTCTCAGAAATTTGGCCTGGGAATGAAGGGTGAATTAGGAAGGTTTTCTCACACCGTTTCTTACTCTCTCATTTTACAGTGA
>PVKH010009268.1:0-18925 GCA_004027955.1 Chaetophractus vellerosus
ATGGTCTACAGCTGAACTTGTGGTGGAAGCAGAAGCTAAGCCCAGAGAGAAACGCAGCCCCAGGAACAGAGGAACCCAAAGGCCTGAGCCCTTGCAGATGTCGACAGCCATCTTGCTCCAACATGTGGACTTGGTGAGGGAAGAACTTTATGCTTTGTGGCCTGGTAACTGTAAGCTTCTACCCCAAATAAATACCCTTTATAAGGACCAACCAATCTTTGGTATATTTCAAAAGGCACACTTTTGGCTGACCGAAACATCTAGTAACACATATACAACCTAAAACATTCTCCTTTTAACCAAATTCAAAGATAATTCAGTGATTTTTATTACAGTCACACAGTTGTGCTAACATAACCACCATCCATTACCAAAAATTTTCCATCACCCAAAACAGAAACTGTACCAATTAGGCATAAATTTCCCATTCCCTATCTTACCCAGGCCCTGTTAACCCATTTTCTAATTTTTTCGACACTATGAATTGGCTTCTTCTATTTTCATATCAGTAGGTCATATGCTGTCCTTTTGTGTCTGGCTTATTTCATTCAAAATATTGTCTTCAAGGTTCATCCATATTGTTACATGTAACAGAACTTCATTCTTTCCTACAGCTGAATAATATTTCATTGCATGCATATACCACATTTGTTTATCCATTCATTTGTTGAGGGACACTTAAGTTGCTTCCATTTTTGGCAATTGTGAATAATGCTGCTATGAACATCAGTGTGAAATTATCTATTTGACTTCCTGCTTTCAATTATTTGAGGAATATACCTAGAAAAGGGATTGCTGGATCATAAGGTAATTTATATTTAACTTTCTGAAGAACTGCCAAACTGTCTTTCATAATGGCTGCATTATTTTACATTCCCACCGGCAATCATTGAGTCTTCCCTATTTTTACACATCCTCTCCAACACTTATAATGTCTCAGGTTTTTTTTTTAATTGTAGCCATTCTATTGGTTGAGAAATGGTATCTCATTGTTGTTTTGATTTGCATTTCCCTAATGGCCAATGATGTTGAGCATCCTTTTAGGTGCTTTTTTACCATTTGTATACCTTTTTAGGAAAAATATCTATTCAAGTCTTTTGCCCATTTTTTCAATTGGGTTGTTTATTTTTTGTTGCTGAGGTGAAGGATTTATTTATATATTCTGCATGTAAACTCTTATCAGATATGTGGTTTCCAAATATTTTCACCCACTCTGTAGGTTGTCATTTGACTTTCATGATAGAGTACTTTGAAGCATCTTGATGAGGTCCCATTTATCTATTTTTTTATTTTGTTGCTTATGCTTTGGGTGTAAAGTCTAAAAGTCCTCTGCCTAACACAACGTTCTGAAGATGCTTCCCTTGTTTCATTGAGGAGTTTTATAGTTCTGTCTTATGTATTTAGGACTTTGATCCACTTTGAGTACTTTTTAAAATATGGTGTAAGGTAGGGGTCCACCTTCATTATTTAGCAAATGGAGACCCAGTTTTCCAGATACTATTTGTTGAGAAGACTATTCTTTCCCAATTGAGTGGTCTTTGCCCCCTTATCAAAAGTCAGTTGGTCATAAAAGTGAGGAGGGTTGATTACTGAGATCTTAATTAAATTCCATTGGTCTATATATCTGACCTTGTGCCAGTATCATGCTGTTTTGATTACTGTGCCTTTGTAATACATTTTAAGACTGAGAAGTGTGAGTCTTCCAACTTTGTTCTTTTTCAAAATGCTTTGGCTATTTGGGACTCCTTACCCTTCCATATAAAGTTGATGATTGGCTTTTCCATTTCTGAAAGAAGGTTGTTGGTGTTTTGATTGAGATTGTGTTGAATTTGTATATCGCTTTGGGTAGAATTGACATCTTAACAATACTTAGTCTTCCAATCCATGAACACAGATTGTCCTTTCATTTATTGAAGTTTCCTTTAATTTTTAAATCAATGATCTGCAATTTTCTGCTTACAAGTTCTTTATATCCTTGGGTAGATTTATTCCTAGATATTTGATTTTTTTAGTGGCTATTGTAAATGGAAGTTTTTTTCTTGATTTATTATTATTATTGTTCACTACTAGTGTATAGAAACACTACTGATTTAAGGGTGTTAATCTTACCCCTTGCCACTTTACTGAATTCATTTATAATCTCTGGGAACCTTGTTGCGGATTTTTTACAATTTTCTGTATATAAGATTATGTCATCTACAAATAGGGAAAGTTGAACTTCTTCCATTCCAATTAGATGCTTTTCATTTCTTTTCCTTGTCCAATTGCTCTGGTAAAAATGTGCAATGTTGAATAGCAGTGGTGACAGTGGGCATCTGTGTCTTGTTCCTGGTCTTGGAAAGCTTTTAGTTTTTCACCATTATGTGTGGTGTTAGCTGTAGGTTTTTCATATATGTCCTTTATTGTGTTGAAGAAATTTCCTTCTTTTCCTACTTTTCTTAGAGTTTTTATCAAGAAGGGGTGCTGGATTTTGTCAAATACATTTTCTGAATCAACTGCAATAATCATGTGTATTTTTTCTTTCATTCTGTTAATGTGGTTCATAACAAATTGATTTTTTTATGTCAAATCACCCTTGCACACCTGGGATAAATCCCACTTGATCATGGTGTTTAATTTATTTATTGTGCTGTTGGATTCAGTTTGCTAGTACTTTCTTGGGGATTTTTGCATCTATATTCATAAGAGATATTGGTGTGTAATTTTTTTTTCTTGTGGTATCTTTGTGTCTTTTGTAGGAGGGTGATGTTGGCCTCATAGAATGTATTACAGGGTGTTCCCTCCACTTCAATTTTTTAAAAGAGATTGAGCAGGACTCACTAATTCTTTTTGGACTTTTTGGTAAAATCCCCCTATGAAGCCATCTGGTCCTGGGCTTTTCATTGTTGGGGGGTTTATGATTACTGATTCAATCTCGTTATGGTTAATGGTTTGTTGAGATCTCTTTCTTCCTAAGTCAGTGTAGGTACTTTGTATGTTTCCAGTAATTTGTCTATTTCATCAAGGTGATCTAATATGATGGCATATAGTTACTCATGTTATTCGCTGATAGTCCTTTTTATTTCAGTGGGGTAAGTAGTAATGTATGCCTTTTTATAACTGATTTTACTCATTTGTAGCCTCTTTTTCTTCATCAGTATAGCTAAAGTTTTGTCAATTTTATTGATTTTTCAAAGAACCAAATTTTGGTTTTCTTGATTCTCATTATTTTTTATTCTCTATTTCATTTATCTCCACTCTAATCTTTATTATTCCCTTCTTTCTGCTTACTTTGGATTTAGTTTTCTCTTCTTTCTCTAGTTCTTCCAGTTTTGAGGCTAGGTCTCTGACTTGAAATTTTCTCCTTTTCTGATGTAAGCATTTAGAGCTATAAATCTCCCTCTCAGCACTTCCTTCACTGCATCTCAAAAGTTTTGGTACATTGTATTTTCATTTTCATTCACCTCAAGATATTTCCTGATTTCTCCAGTGGGTCCTCTTTAACCCATTGGTCATTTAAGAGTACACTATTTAATTTCCAGATATTTGTGAATTACTCATTTTCCTCTCAGTTATTGACTTCTAGCTTCATCCCATTGTGGTCAGAGAAAATACATTGTATGATTTCAATATTTTGAATTTATCAAGACATATTCTTCATATTCCTGAAGAAAGATCCATGTGTGCTCAAGAAGAATGTGCATTATGTTCTTTGATGAAATGTTTTATATTCATATAAATGATATATTTACCTGTTAAGTCTAGTTATTTTAGAGTATCATTCAAGTTTTCTATTTCCTTGTTGATCTCCTCTCTAAATGTTCTATCCATTATTGAAAGTGGTATATTAAAATCTCCTACTACTACTGTAGAAGCATCTATTTCTCCCTTCAAATATGTCAGTATTTGCTTCATATATTTTAGGGCTCTGCTGTTAAGTGCATATATATTCATAATTGTTACATTTTCTTTTTGAATTGACCCCTTCATCAGCATATAATGACCATCTCTGTCCCACATAACTGCTACATATGTCTTTAAATTTAAACTGAGTCTCTTACAGAAAACATATAGTCAGGTAATGCTTTTTTTTTCCATTCTGCCAATCTCTGCATTTTGAGTGGAGAGTTTAATCCATTTACATTTGAAGTAACTACTGATAATGCAGGACTTTTTCCTTCCATTTTTGTTGTTTTGTCTTTGTTAGACCTTTTTTGTTTCTCAGTTCTTCCATTAATGCTTACTTTCATACTTATTTGATTTTTTGTATTCATTTGAGTTCTTTCTCGTTTCTTTCTCTCTATATTTTTATATATGTTCTTTGTGGTTACCATGGGCTTAAATTTAACATCCTAGATCTATCATAGTCATGTTTCATTTGACACCAACTTAACTTTGATAGCATGTACGTACCTTGTTCCTGTACTCCTCCATCTCCCCAATTTTTGCTGTACATGTTACAATTTATATCTTTATACCTTGTATATCCAAAGATATACCATAGATTTATCGTTACTTTTTATGGATTTGCATTTTAGAGCCTAAAAGAGATAGAAAGTGGAGTTACAGATCAAAAAATACAATGCATATACCAGCATTTATATTTTTCCCATATCATTACTTTAAATGGTGGTCTTTATATCTTCATGCCACTCTAATCCACTGTCTAGCATCCTTACTTTCAATCTAAAGAACTCCATTTAGCATTGCTTAAAGGGCAGAATTAGTGGTAATGAACTCCCTCTTCTTTTGTTCATCTTGAAATATCTTAATCTCTACCTAATTTTTGAAAGACAGTCTAAACAGATATAAAATTCTTGGTTGGCAATAGTTTTCTTTCAGTACTTTGAATATTTTATCTCACAGCCTTCTTATCTACATGGTTTCTGACGAGATTTGGGCACCTAACCATGTAGGAGCTACCCAGTACATAACTGGTTGCTTTTCTCTTACATCTTTCAGAATTCTTTCCTTATACTTGGCATTTGACAGTTTGACAAGTATCTGGGCATTATTCTCTTTGAGTTTACCCTGTTTGGGGTTTGTTGACTTTCTTGAATGTGTATTTTCATGTCTTTCATTAGACTTGGTATATTTTCTGCCATTATTTCTTTGAATTTACATTTTGCCCTTCCCCTCTTTCTTCTCTTTCTGGGACTCCCATAATGATATATAATGCATGCTTGATGGTGTCCCACAGGTGTCTTAGTCTTTGTTCACTTTTTTCATTCTTTCTTCATTCTACTCCTCATACTGAACTTGTCTTGTGCTTATGCTTGCTCATTGCTTGAAGAATTCCCTCAAGAATAATTTGAGTGCCCCTTCTATTTCCTATAAAATAGAATTTCTCCCCTTCTCTGGTTCTCTACTGTATAACTTAAAGCCAGTAATTCAATGCCTTAGGCTGCTTTGACTTAATTGTTTCTTATACTTCTTTAGCTATCTGTGAGCTGTTTCTCTCTGCAGGACAAGTTCTGGGTGAGTGAGCCTGAGAGAAGTTTTCTGATTCTGCCTAAAGTTTACTCTGCTCCCTCCAGAACTGGGCCAGGGACTCACAATGGAACCACAGGCTGGCTCTACACCTCACTGTGTAAGAGTGTGGGAGGGTCCAGTAAGGGCACAATGAGCTTCTCCTACCATGTTTTAAAGCTGTGTTTTCTTGGTTGGCAATTGCCCAGTTAATGCAATTCTTTAACTGTTTTCCAGAGTTTTGAGGAAGATGGTTCTTCCAGGGTTTGCTAGTTGTTCAAGATTCTGTGGAGGAATGGTAGCCAGGAGAGTCTTATACAGCTGTCTTGGTCAATTGATATCCTTTTTGTTTAATTTTAATTGTTTCCTAGATTCATCTGGATTATTAGTTCCTTATTCAGTAATAAATATATTAAATATTTGGGTCCCTTATTTTACTGTAGTTTGTATTAGGATAATGTAGTTTGAAAAGGAAAAAAATGTTCATGGATGTGAGGAATATTTGGGAAGTTTGGCTGGAGGAAAGAGGGAAGGAGATGATTCATTTGGTTTTGGACATGTGTCCTTTCAGATGGCTGTGAGACATCAAAGCAGAGAGGTTGAGCAGTTAGTTCAATATGTAGGAATGACCAAGCTCAACAGGAATTCATTAGTTGAGGATATATTTGTTGACTCACATTCTTCTATATTTAATTGTAATTGAATCCAAGAAGAAATTGATGGAAATTGTATCTATAAATTTTATTTCTCAGGAAGAGTATGTAGAATAAGAGCCAAGGGTTCAGAGACAACTCATAGGGAAGTGGCAGTGGAAGAGTAGTCTACAAAGAAAAATGGGTAGTGTATTCAAGCCAAGGATATTGTGTTCAAGGATGAGATACTAGTCAACAATATCAAGTCCTACAAGTAAAGTAAAGTAAATTTCCATTAGGTGTTTATAATAAAGGCATTCATTGATGATCTTAAGAAGAACAGTTTCAGGAAAATCTTGGTGGAGAGGGGAAGTTTCCATATCACAGTGGATTGAGAAATGCATTGAAAGTGAGGGAATGGTAAAACAATGACAGTCTAGACCATTTTTTTTTTTAAGAATTTTGCCTATGAAAGGAAGAGATAAGAGAGTAGCTAAAGAGAGACTTGAGATGAGGCTTTTGATTTGTTTTGTAAATTGGAGGGTTTGGTTATATTTAGTCAATATATGCTTTTTTTAGATAGAACAAATGAAAATAGAAGAATCTGTAAAAGAGATCACAGGATTGTCAAGGAAGCACGGTTCTTGAAAACCCAATGTTGGGAAGGTCAATGGAGAGCACAGATTAAAAGATTGGTCTCATGCTGGAGAAAATAGGAAACTGTGGGTATTGATGTCCATATGATTGTAATTCTTGGATGACTGCTTCCATTTTTTCTATGAAGAGATAATCAGGAAAGAGCAATAATAGTATAGCTACCATAGAGAAAAATGGAGGAAAAAAATTTCTGTGAAGAATGTGGAAAAGAACTGGGGAAATAGAACTTATCCAATTCTGAAATTTTTTTTCCAGAAAAGTGTGGCAAGGGAAAAAAAAGTAGGCAATGAATTTGATCCAAAAGCAGAGGTTTAAGGGATAGAACAGAGAATCTAGGTAAAACAGGGATTAAATAGTTCAGGGCTGATAGGTACAAAAAATGCAAAAAAATCAGGGGATGAAAGATCTTAATCAGTTGGGAGAGTAGGACTGACTGAATGAAAGAATTGACAGGTTCAGAAATTGTAGGAAGAGGGTCAAATTAAAGATTTTAGAGATGGACTGGTTCTAGGTGATAACAAGTTTCATGTTTAACATGACATCTGATGACCAAAATGGAAAATAATCAAATCTACCCTAATGACCTTCACATCCTTCAGTCTACCATGTTGGTTTTACACATCTTGCCTTCAAGTATTTTCTGGTCTTATTTGCCTATGGTATGCAACTATTTTTTTTAACCTGTCTGTTCAAAATCTACCTAAGACCTCATGATACAAGTTAAGACCTATCTCAGTAATCCTTTCTTGATAATCTTACCCTACTGGGGTTATTTCGCCTATGAATGCACACTGCTTAGTGTGTTCTCTCACTGATCAACATGAGGTGTGCATACCTGTAATTCAGCACTTACTATACTACATTCACATTAAACTTTTTATATTTTATTTCTTACAAACCTATACACTTTTTGAACTGGGATTTCTCTTTTATTTAGCCCAATGCCAAGCACTATGACTGGTACTGTACAGATGTTCAGTATATATTTATAGTGTTGAAATTAATAAAGCCTTGTTTAGTCACTTTGTAGCTGTGACATCCCAGACAAGTTATATCCACTCTCTCAACCTCTCTCTTCCTCTGGGAATGAGGTAATAACATCTCACATACAACATTATTGAGGGATTAAGTATGATAACTAAATAAAAGGAAGCCTGCCATATAGTGCCTGGCAGATAGAAGGCATTATTGAATATTTTCCAACTTAATTTTAGTCTACTTTGTGCCATTCTTGCATTTTAATCAATATTTAAAATATGTATTGCTATTTGACATTTTTATAAGGATGTCATAGTCCCATAAAATAGATTTTAAAATCTCTTGAGGATAGGAATCATGTATTATATTGGCTTGTGTATTTTACATTATTTAGAATGTATTTTGAGTACAAATAGATATTTACTGAACAAATGAACATTCAACATTACTGAATAAATGAACTACTGTCACGGATTCTGTTTACTGTCCTCACTCTGAGACAAATGAAAAAAGATGATTAATTTTTTTTTGCTTCTTTACAGAAAGGCAGAATTTCATATAAATGTATCTGCATTCAATGACATAATGCAACTATAACCAACCACCTACTGAAGGGAGGGTAAAAGCATGAATTGAAATTTTGATACCACAAGTAGAATGATTATTCATTCTGTGACTTCAAGCATATAGTTTAGGCCATAACACTTTGAGCGCAGGGAAATTCTGATCTGGACTACACACCACACAAGCAGACAAGAGCAACCAAATGAACTAAATGACATCACATATGCAGATGTAGATGTAACACCCGAGTCATTAAATCCCTTTTCTCTCTGTTCTTAAGAATGTTCCGGCATCATGCAGACATAGCAGTCAGCTGCACATTGTGTTGAAAATTGAAATAGACAAAAGCCTTGATACAGATGACCTACATCAAAGTGTTGTTTCCTCATAAAAATGTATATACTTTTCATTCTTGTATTCCCAACATATTTACTGATTTCTTACTGAAGATAGCAAAGACTCTTTCATAATCTTCTAGTGAAAAGATTGCTAATCCTCTCAATTTACAAAAAGAAACTGAAGCAGAAAGAAATGTCACAAAATAACTTAAAAATGAATTTATAGAAATATACCTGTTAGTTCTGGCCAGCCAGAGAGAAAGCCAGTGCAAACCACACATAAAGTCCATTCCTTTATTCTGGAAATTTAATATGGTACTGATCAGGAAGTTTTGAATAATATGCATGTCACAACCTCAGAATGGAGAGCTGATTTGACTTGTCTATTTGTTTGTACATATTTTGAATTTTTTAAAATGACACAATACAACTTGAAAAGGAAACATTTATTGCAGGAGTTCATATGTACTCTTTAGATGTTTTCAAAAACCTTCTTCATCTATATTTTCGACAATCTTTCTTGGATGTATAACAGATACGAAATCAGTTTGCCTCTCCACTTACCCTTTCATAATGTTCGTGACACAATCCCGTGTAATTTGACACCTTGGAACTTTAAACAGACTCAAAATCTTTTGGACCTTCTAGCCATCATCAATTCACATAGTGTGCAGTAAATCCAGCTCAAAATAAACAACACAGATGGAATCGAAGCTTATAGTACAATGTCAGCAGTATCCACAGATTGACAGAGTTAGTTAGGCTGCCAGATGCACAGAATGTTGTTCTATCTACTTGTTCTTTATAACTGGACTTGATGGAGTACATCAGTGTCAAACTCCTTGCTGGTTTCCACACGCACACGCACAGAAATGCACCCGCATAAACACGCACATTCCTGCGCTCTCTATCAACGGCACCATCTGCTCTCAGCTTTACATGTGGTAGCTAACTAACTATCCTACTGTGCCTGGGTCTCACCGACTGCTTTCCCTGGAAACAAATGACAACAGTTTTTATCTTGTGCCCTCCTTGGCATTATAAAATAAGGCTCTTAACATTTCCATACGCATGTATTTTACATGCATTTTTTTAAATTCTGTTCTCCATTTTTTTTTTTTTTTTTTTTACTGATTCCCTAGAGAATGACACTATCTCTTTTTATATCGTCCCCAAATTGATATTTTCCTATGGAACTTCACATACCAAGACTGTTTCTTCTAACGAAGATTTACATAAAAGCAATATATAAAAAAGACATGGGCCCTGGGATAATTTACCTCTCTCCACACTATTTCTTAGGGTGCTATGTATTAATTGCAAAATAGGAATGTAAGAAAATTCAGGGGTTCAACAAAGGCAAGACATTCATTCCCTTCTGCTTTCAATTCTATGTAATCCCACTAACAGTAATGACCATGCTGGGAATGTTAAGATGACGGAGGTGTATAAACATGAAATATCATTTTCATGCACAAGTACCTTGCCTGCAGAAAGAAACTCATGTGTTATTCTCTTCCCAAGCAGAATTTTGCTTTGACCTCTTTGTCATCTCTAGTGAACTATAGATGTGCAGTAGGATATTAAAAGGGGTAATCACTTCTTTAACTGACAAAATTCACTTGTAATGTCTTTTCAGAGCAATACATCCACATTACGTGGGAGGATGAAATGTCATCAGAATAACGTACAAATTGAAATGATAGAAAGATGAGCCAGTTTTGGCCACACCTAGCATCTTTTCCTGACCCATTTTCATGTCTGGCACCAGTCTTTATGACAATATTTCCAAAAGATCTACAGAAATTATACTTCCCTTCTGGTAACTAGGTAACATAATCTCCTGGAGGCTAGCTAATTGCAACCCACAATAACCTCACATACAGTCACTGTTAAATTTTTCATTTCTCTCAAATTGTTATGGATCAGTGGAGAGGGTATTGATTTGATTCATTAACGGATCCCAGACTGTTCCAAGTTTAATGATTTCATGTATCTCAATTATATCCTTAACAGGTTATACTGTATGATTTGTCTTAACAGTTTTGTACATTGTGTATCTTCCTCAGCAGACAGGATCCTTAGCACTTCATGGTTTAACAAACCTTTTTCTTCCCCTTCCCAAAACAAGATCAAATTTTGGTAGAATATACCAAGGTAGGGGGAAAAAATGACCTATAACAGCTTTTTGCTGGATTCTTCCAAAACCATAGCAGAAATTTTATTTTAGTCAAGTTGATATGGCAATTCATTCATGTTTAAAATATTTATAAGTGTAGAACAGGGGTTTTATCCTTTCCCTTGATATTTTATACCACCTTTCTTATGTAGGAGGCACATTTTTTTAACTTTGATCTTTTGAATATACACATAATACACATTCATTTGCAGAAACAAAGTGTATTTTTTAAATCACCTGTAATCTTACCAACAGAAGCCAGGCATATTTTAACAGCTCTAAAGAACCATAAAATATTAAATAATTCAAAATATAACATTCATGTGGCACTGTTTAGCATGGCAATAAGTCACCCTCAAATGATTCACAGGTACACTTCCCGTATTGGCAATGAAGGTGAGGTTGAAGGATAAAGAGACATTTCAGGGACCTCCAGAGTAGCGACTTTGTCACTTCCATAGTGGGTAACACAATGATTTTGACAAGAAAGAAGGCAATAGTTTATTCCAGTTCTTCTAGTTCCTTGTTTCCCCTTACCACTATCTTCAACCTACTTGTCTCTGCATAGTTAAGCCAAGGAATCTTCAACTGTGTACTGAACGAGAATTGTTGGACAGGACAGTCTGATCTTACTTTCTTTCCATCAGAAAGCTCTACTTCTTGCGCATATTACTATAGAGTTCATAGCAGGACTTACATTTTAAAGAATGCCATTGCTTTTACTATTCACTTGTATTCTGAACAAGCGAAGCACCAGACTCCCCTCCTTTCTGGAACCCCCCAAGAACCTGACAGAGTTTGGGGACTCAGAAGCCAAATGAGAATCATCAGGAGGAAAGACTTCAGTTATACAATCCATTAAATAAAACAATGGAGCCTGCAGCTGAGCTATTAAAAAGAGTAGAGCAATTTTTATTTCAATGGCTACATTTTATTTCCTCTTCTGAGTGACTGTTAACAAAGGGCCGCTGAAAGGATTGGATAAAAAGCAGGCGTCAGATGCAGGATCCATGAGTTAAACAACATTATTAGATACAATTTCATAAAATCTAGTTGCTTTTTTGCTACTAGAAATCATGTCCTTTTGTCAACTTGTGGTCACATCAGCACTTCTGCTGATATAATTTGCTCCAGCTGCAGAGCATAGCTGGCCTGCAAATCAAGAACCAGAATGAGGACAGGCAGGAATAACTCAATGGCTTGGATAATGTGCAAATCACTACACTTCTCGCTATTAGTCTACTTTTTTTTTCAGAATATTTGGAAGAGGAATGATTTATCTTTAGCAAAACAGCCAATCAGCCACCCTCTTAAGAAAGGGTTTGTCTGGTTATCTTCTCCTGAAGCTTAGCCCTCCCTAGAGTGAAGCTTTGTAATCATGATATTATGTATTTTAAAAAAAGCAAAAACAACAACAAAAAACCTTCTTTTATGCACCATAAAGTGGCACTTTGAGCACCTACTATCAAATAGTTTCTGGTTTTGTTCACCACCACACTCCTCCAAAAAATCCCTTAGCTTTTAAAATTTTGCTGAGCACTTCTGTTTATCAATTTTGCATTTCAAATGCTTTTATCTGGCATCTAATGTATGGTTTTACAAATTAATATACATTATTCTAATGTCAACAAGCTGCTATAAATGTCTCAATTCCAGATGTAAAAAGATCCAGTCAAAGATGAAATATAATACTACTTATGGATTTAGGTTTGAATAAAAATGGTAAGGGCTTAAATAATCATTCAGCATTGAACTTCAGACAGCTTTATTTGCTTGATTAGAAGCTCTATTGATTAACATGGAAAACAATTAGAATTGGATCCTAAACATTTAAAATTCAGCTATAATTGAATATTCAGCAATAACTCTGTGTATGAAGGAAAAACGGTTTCTCAATAAAAAGCAAAGCCCAAGTACTCTTGCATTTCTGAGGAAATCATTATACATGGTGAGCAAATAAGAGAGAACCAACAATAGCATATACAGCTAGAACAGCTGAATCAATGTCCATAATAATAACAGCTTATCAAGTGTGTGAGGTGGTGCTAGCCTGTTTCTCACCAGTGCAAACAAGCTGATCTTCTAGTCTCATGGCATTGGAACCTTCTGGGGCCAGGTGTGATCATAACTGCAAACTCATTATGTAACCTGCCACCTTTTAGAAATCATTGCTGTAGCAAGTAACCAAATACAAAACTATGGTTGGAATATTTTCCTTTTTACTTTGTAAACTGACCTGGGAAATTTTATGACTGCTGAATCAAGGTTTATGATAATATTGACTAGCATGCTTTGCAATGTTTGACTAATACATCAAACAACTTTTTGTTCAATTAAATTAGAGAGAGAGAATGGATAAATTGTAAGACTTTTTACACACATGGGAAAAGGAAAACACCCAATTAACAGAAGAAAAAGGTTCCACAAAATGAATTTTAATATCACTAATAACATTCCATCAATCCTCCCCTTAGCTGGTGTCCTTAACAGGTGTGGCTATATCTGACAGGCAGGTTAAAGGCAGGAAGCTTGAAACCTGTAAAGTGGCTCTCGCATAGGAACTAGCTCTTTTATGGTTCTATATTTGTTCATAGCCCAGAACAAGCTCTTCCTTTATCATCATTAAACCACAAACTGGTTTTAGCAGTCCGCAAAGTGTGTGGGGCACTTTTAAAATGATAGTACAACAGACGTGTTTAAGGACACCAAATTGCTACTTCTCTGCCAGATCTTAAATGATCATCTGGTATCTTGAATTTGTGTCTAGACAGGAAATAGTAACAAAAAAACAAACAATCATAAAAACAGTGTTTCTAGCTTTTTCTTCATTTTCCAAAAGGAAAGTATATTTACTCTGTGCATGCTGAAGTTAGAGAGTTGTTCTTTTTAAGACTTTTCTCTCTTATTACTTACACATTGCTTATGTTATGGGAGTTACAAGTCAAGCAGAAGAATATATATGGAGAAAGTCCAGTGTCATCACTCTGTTTGCCTAACAATAAGGTCAGGAATATTGTACTTGGAAGTTGCATCTTCCACAAATATATAAAGAATCAGTTTGAATTAACAGACCACTATTCAGGTCTGTTTCATGAAGTGTTAACCTAGCACAGGGAAGAAAAAATATTTCCATCCTACCATATTCAAAGAACAATAGCTCAAATATTAAGATCCAATACCTTACCAGCTTGTGTGTTATGATACCATTTGCTAGCAGTAGGCTTCTGTTGTAAATGGCAGAGTTTTCAACAACAAAATTTTATCTGTGTAAATTTTAATTGTATTGCATGGTCTTCCTATTCCCTATATGATATATTATATATGTCTGTGGAACACAAAATGATGATGGGAGAGGGAAGGCTACATTTGGACATTTTGAATATTTTGAGGGTACAGATATCATTAGTCTTAATGTAACACAAAGTTTTTGAAGCAACTTTAAATGAAGAGGTAAATCTAAAAGGACCAGAACTCCCCCTGCACCCCTCCCAAGAAAAAAGTAAAATAGAAGGAAAAAAATAAGGAAGAACAACAACAAAAACCTTGGAATAATTTCTGTTACTTTTATCCAATATGCTGTCTGCATTAAACAGATGCTGAGTCAGTCTTTCCAGTTTGTTTTATATAAAGTTTTGTTGACTTAAAACACTACTGGTAACATAGCAATACCACAAGTATAATTCTATGGCAAAAATATTTAAAGCAAAACAAGTTATAACAGAGACATGCTTATCATAGAGGTCCCCTGAATTTTCACAAACATTTCCAAGGAGTCAGTGAGAGTTCAGGAGCCAATTGTTTCTAGGATCAGTGTAATGCTACCGTGAGATGCAGGGACATACAGACTGGGCTTACTTAGCCAGCTAGTAAATGAAACATGTGACTGTGATTATTAGCATATTTTTCTCACATAGGTGTTCCTTAGAAAATTCTGTTTGTAAAGCTATAGGAAATTCACCCCCACAACAGAAATATCAGGACTGCATTGTGTTTTCTTTTCTCCAACTTCATAAAATGCTCATTGACCATGAATCTAACAATTCTGTTTGATGCTTGTACTTGTTTTTTTTGTTGTTGATGTTTGTTTTCAAGATTGGATGCGGGCCTCATAACATGGAGAATAATTGAATTAATACTCGATTTATATCGAGTATTAATTGTAGCATGTGCTCTATGAAGCAAACATTTAAGAAAAACTCTTGTGAAGCTGACTAAATTGCAAACTGTGTCCTGTTTATTAATGCATATTCTGGTGAGGAGAGAGTTCCTTGTACCTAACTGAATGAGTTAACATTTGGGGAGTGTAGTAGTCAGCCAAAGGGGTGCTGATGCAAAATTCCAGGAATCTGTTGGTCTTTTTAAAGGGATTTATTTGGGGTAGAAGCTTATAGTTACCAGGCCATAAATCGTAAGTTTCTTCCTTCACCAAAGTCTGTTGCCACGTGTTGGTGCATGACAGCTGACGATGTTTGCCAGGGTTCAGGCTTCTTGGGTTCCTCTCTTCCCGGGGCTTGCCTCTCTCTAGGCTCAGGTTTGCTTTGTGCCACAAGGCCAGCTGTAGATTATCAGGCAAATGGCTTGCTTCTCTTCCCAGGGCCTTCGCTCTTTCCTCACGACCAAGCTCCTCTGTATGCTACTTCCTGGGGCTCGAGCTCAAGACTCCGCATCACAACTCCAACTCAAAACTGCTCCAACACTGTCCTTTGCCATGTCTTTTATCTTCGAGACCTCACCCACCCAGGGGTGGGGCTCAACACCCTATTGAGGTGGCCCAGTCAACGCCTTAATCATAACTTAATCATGCCCAGATTAACAGACCAGTTTACAAGCATAATCCAATATCTAGTTTTGGAATTCATAATGGTATCAAACTGCCAAACTGCTACAGGAAGTGAAAATGGAATACAATTGAATTAAAATGGTAATAAAGCAGCAGTTATTTGAAAATTCTCAAAACAGAGACAGCTGATAAATGGACAATTTCTCACATCAAATGTTATTTGTTTATGAATGATGATCTGGAGGGAATTTTAAAAACCTTTGCTTATGTCTTTATGGTAGAATACTCTAATTTTTTTCCACTTCGGATTTTCAAATACCTGTGTAGTTTCAACCTCTTTGATCCCATTGATTGGATAACTAATTATCATTCAGTGGGTGTCAACCCTGTCCTAGGTACTGTACTAGATGTTTTACACATAGTTTTTATATACCCCCATACTAACCCCTTGAAATTGACATCACTTTTGCTGGTTTTTCAATGAGGAAACTATCCTGAGAGATTTTGAACGAGTACTTAGTTTGTGATAAGCTAAAACAATGACTCCTCCAAAAGATATCCATGTGCTAGCCCTTGAAATCTGTGAATTTGATATGCTCAAAAAGAATTTTTGCAAATGTCATTAGGTTAAGGATAGGTAGATTATACTGGATTACCTGGTGTGCCCTAAAAGCAATCATCTGTATCCTTACAAGGGAAGGAAAGAGAGATTTTACACACACACAAAGACACACACACACATGTGCTAACACAAAGAGGAGAGGGAGATATGAAAACAGAGGTAGAGATTAGAGTGGTATGGACACAAGCCAAGAAATGCCGGCAGTCACAAAAAGCTAGAAGAGGCAAGGAACATATTTTCCCCTAGAACCTCCAGAGGGAGCTCAGTTCTGCCAACACATTGATTTCAGCCTAGAGATGTTGCTCTCAAACTTTTGGCTTCTAAAACTGTGAGAAAATAAATTTCTGTTGTTTTAAGATAGAAATTTGTTACAGCAGCCACAGGAAACTAATACATAGTTAACAGCATTTGGCAGTAATAGTGTTAGTATTTGATCATAAGTATATTAATATGCAATCTTTGTGTAACAAATTATCACAGATTTAGCAGCTTACAACAATACCGATTTAATATCTGTATTAGTCAGGATTCTCTCGGGAAACAGAAAAAAGAGGAGATATCTGTCAATAATATGAGATTTTATAAGAGTCTCTCACATGACTGTGGGGATGCACAAGTCCAGGTTTGCAGGCTGCAAACCAGGGACTCTGATGAAAGTCCAATGAAAAGTCCTGGATGAGTTTCTGGGAGAAGTTGGCTGTCCAAAGACGAGCTGGGAAATCCTCTCTGAATGTTGAAATCACTTCCCCTTTTAAGGCATTCAACTGATTGGATAAAAGCATCACCCTTGGCTGATGGCAATCTCCCTGACTGAGGCAGATGTAATCAGCCATCCACGCAGTAAACTCACTGGTGACCGAAGTCCATAAATGCTCTTGTATTAAAATTAGCCTAGTGCTTGCTTGACCAAACACCTAGACACAATTACCTGGCCAAGTTGGCACATTAGCCTAACCATCACAGTCCACCCCTTGTCAACTCAGCAAGCATAGACATTACCTTAAACCATACTTAGTCTCTAAGTAAAAACAATAACAGACAACATATATCTATTTCTACCTAACAATGTTCAACTCACCTGCGTACAACTGGAAATGAATTAATTCCCTACAGAATAGGGTACAAGTCCTGGGGTAATATTCACTCTTAAACTTGACATCCTTAAATATTATGACATGAAATGAATAAAATTATTCATATGATAGAGGGAAATTTTGGGGAAGAAAAGAAAGAAATTCATTTTGTGTGCATAACCATCATACTCATAATGAAACAAGGAAGAAAGGAATATGACTATTAGAGTCCTCGTTTCTGTAACTGGTCACATGGTCAAAGTTCATATTTATCACTACCTTCTTTCACTGCCCATTCCATATTCCCGTTACCCTCAGCAAGCATTTCAGCTGGCTGTGGTTCCTTGCCTGGTGGGGTGACCCAAAGTTTCATTCCTGAAGATTCTGGGCCATTGTTAGTCCTGCTTGGATTGGTTTATTGCAATTTTCCATTGACTAATCACAGGGCAAGGCAGTACTAGGAGACACCCTAGAGGAGCTCCTGTATTCCAGGGAAACTGTTCTTTACCCCTATTATGTAGATGTAGTCCTATTTCCCCTTGATAGTCAGGATCAATCACCCCAGCCAGTACAGTAATTCCCTTCTTTGCCTGTTGACTCACAGGCAGGAGGAGAGCAAAGTGGCCAGGTGGCAGTCTTAACTTCCAGTTCAATGGAATCATTATTGGGTTCCCTGGTGGCAACACTCCTCCTTTCAGGACTAAAACCTGTAGACCAGCAGAGGTTAAGGTTGGAGGGACAGGAAGCAAAAATTTCCCTAGTGGGTCACTAGAGGTAATAGTGAGTGGTGCCACTTCCATTTCCACCCCTTGATTCCTGGACCCATGAATCCTGGTTATGGGAGAAACCGCACCATAGAGAAGACGCTGATTTAGAGCATAAACAGCCTCCTGGAGGACATTGCCTCAGCCCTGCAAGGTTTTGCCACCTAGCTGGTTCCATAATTGAGTATTCAAAAGGCCATTCTACCATTCTATTTATTCAGCAGCTTCAGAGTGGTGGGGAATATGGTAAGAACAGTGAATTCCATGGGCATGTGCCCATTCTCACACATCATTTGCTGTGAAATGGGTTCTTTGATCAGAAGCAATTCTGTGTGGAATGCATTGGCAGTAGATAAGACATTCATTAAGTCCACAGTTGGTAGTTTTGGAAGAAGCTTTGCATGCAGGAAATGCAAACCCATATACAGAATATGTGTCTATTCCAGTTAAAACAAATTGCTACCCCTTCCATGGTGGAAGTGGCCTAATGTAGTCAACCTGCCACCAGGTAGCAGGCTGGTCACCTTGAGGAATTGTGCCAAATTGGGGGCTGAGTGTGGGTCTCTGCTGCTGGCAGATTGGGCACTCAGCAGTGGCTGTAGCCAAGTCAGCCTTGGTGAGGGGAAGTCCATGTTGCTGAGCCCATGCATAACCTCCATCCCTATATCCATGGCCACTTTGTTCATGAGCCCATTGGGCAATGACAGGATTGGCTGGGGAAAGAGGTTGAGAATTAGCCACAGAGTGGGTCATCTTATCCACTTGATTATTGAAATCTTCCTCTGCTGAAGTCAACGTCTGGTGAGCATTCACATGGGACATAAATATGTTCATGTTTTTTGCCCACTCAGAAAGATCTATCCACATACCTCTTCCCAGACCTCCTTGTC